>CAUYRT010029709.1:0-39140 GCA_963574885.1 Lepilemur ruficaudatus
TATTCCATGATATTTATCTGCCAATCCTTTATTATAAAGATAATGAAAAAGATTTGGAGATACTGACTTCTCCTAGCATTTTTAGATAACCACTACTGGGCCTGTGATATTTTTCCTCCCAGCCTTCCCTTTCAATATAACATGTGTGTGTGTGTTTGTGTGTGTGTGTGTGTGGATCAGCTGCTGCTCACGCTTACATGAGCCTCTGGCCACGGGACAGTGCAGCGTGGGGTCCAGCATGTGGTGAGTGCTGATCCTCTCTGGCCCGGGTCTACAGGAGATTTCCACCTAGTGTGGTGGGCTCCAGGCTCACAGGCAACTTGTCCTTCGAGCTGTCATTTGGCACTGGCCCTCGTGTGTGCATGCTAATGGACTGGAGCATTTTGAGGCTGGCGGTGATCATGCAACGTCTCCCTCACCTTCTCTGCTTTGGGGAGGCTCTGAGGAATGACCTCAGCACTGACAGATGTTGACCTACACTGTCCTTTGTGGTGCCTCCCACTTCTCAGAATCAGTGACCTGACCAGAATCCCGAGAGCTTCCTATGCGTCTTTCACATGGATGGCCATGCTGAAGTTTGCTGTAATTTGTGTCTGCTGCTACCCTGTGACCACTGAGGCCACCTTACGATGATGGATCTCTGTTGGCTATAATAATTCTGGATGCACACATGGAATTCCATGGCGTGTGCACAGGGCACCCCACGGCTTAGTGATGAATGCAGTTCAGCGTCCCACAGCATCAACTTTGGGACCTAAGTCTGAGTTTGCATTTGCCCCTTCTCAGGGTAAAAGCTTGGGCCATTCAGCTGTGCACCATCTCCACCTAAGAACTGGAAACATTACTCTAACCCTCAGTTGTGTCTGTGCTGATGGATGCAAGAAGTTGTTTTATGTAAAGCGAGCAGTGGTGTTGGAATTTTTCTTTCAGAAATGTGACGCTCGCACCGTGCTGTGCAAATAAATGTTTTGAGGAAATATGCACACTCACAGACTCATTCATAACCACTACACACAGACGTACCCTAGATGCCTCCCAACCCTCACGCACACATGCCCGTGCTGTCTAAATGGCACAGCTGTCCACAGGGACTCCACTTGAGGGTCATAGTTCTTTGCTGGGCCATCGGTTTCTTGCACCACACCCCAGTCCTTGCTTCCAGTGAGAATCTGGAAGCTGGGGTGGCTCTCCAGACAAAAGCAAGAATGTCCCACTTTTCTCATCACTTAGGTTTTTCCACAGCAAGGGAGTGATCCCAGAAAATGTATCATTTTCCTTTGTTCTTGGGTCCACCTGAGATCAGAGAAAGAAAACCAAGAGCATCAGGCCGTGCCATGTCCTGTTTTCAGGGGTCTTTTCTTCACCCAATGATATTAGAAAACCAAGTGGAAAACAGTGGTCGAGGTAATGGCCCCAGCATAAAGCATACAGGATGCTTGTGTAAAGACAGGAGATTTCCATGAAAGATTTCTTAAGGCTGTTTTGCCTGCCAAATACAAAATTCCTTTTCAAGAAGGAATAATTATTACTGAGGAAGATGCTCACTACCTACAGTTTGTGACTGATGCTGTCACTCTTGAATGTCCTCTTGAATCAGGTCAGCTGGTAATGGACTCTCATCTCACATGGCCCCCACCAAGAAATTGTAGAAGTCATTTATAATGCACCAGGTCAGATTTTTATAGCTCAGTTCCATTGAAAGAGAAAGAAACCAAGAAAACAACGTTCCTGTCTCAGAGCAAGAAAGGTGACATTACCTTCACAATAGACAGGACCTCCCCATCTGACCCGTGTGATGTCAGAAACCAATGGGCCAGTAAGGGCTCCTCTACCAGGCCCTGCACTGCAGCCTGTCCTCCTCCCCACCTCCCCTGCAACTTGAGTTTGCGGCAACTGCTGTGGCTGGGTGGTGCCACTCTTCCTTGAGTGTAAAGGTGTTTCAGGCCCAGATAATCCTTGGATAACGGTGTCTACACAAGGGTTGGTGGCAAAGCACCTTCCAGAAGCAGGTGAAAAATGGAAATTGGCCTCTGTCCCAGCCCCGGGGAGAACAGGCCTGGGGACCCCGCTGCATCTGGCCTTTTAGCCCATCCATGCTGACCTAGGTCCTTCCAGCACTGGAGACCTGACTCTTATTCTCTGCCTCTCACCACCTTCCATGATGGAAAGTGCCTGGAGTGTCACAGGAGATGACAACAGAACAAGAAAGAAGCCCCTCTGTCGAGATGTCCATGCAGAGCTTACTTGATCCGTGAGACCTGCATCCTACTCATCCTCACTTAGAAGGAGCAAAAAACTCACTGTGCAGATGGCCGTGGCTGGACTCAGCCGATGAGGCTGCACGGCTTCTCCTGAACTCACAATCCTGGCATCCACCTTCTCCCTCCCCCACTTCGTCCTCATCTGGCCTGAGTGTTCTTGCGACTTTGTTCTGCCCCTCTATGTCTTTTCCCTCTCTAGGTCCAGCCCATGGCTCTGAGCCCTGCTTCCTCCCAAGGAATCTGCTGGGCGGCTGTCTCTG
Source organism: Lepilemur ruficaudatus (assembly GCA_963574885.1). Classification (NCBI taxonomy): domain Eukaryota; kingdom Metazoa; phylum Chordata; class Mammalia; order Primates; family Lepilemuridae; genus Lepilemur; species Lepilemur ruficaudatus. The sequence continues at coordinate 2,522 of CAUYRT010029709.1, forward strand.
GAGTCTTGGAGCCCATGGTCTTGGTATCACTCATTTTAACACTGGGAAACTGTGTTCTAGTGTTTAAGGACTTCTAGGACAGTCTATTGACGAAAAGCATGTTTATGGGGGGAAGTGACATTTTTCCAGTGAGCTGCCCCGTCTTTTTTTTATGTGGGAAAAAATATTAGCAACTCCTGGGAAATCAAATTCTATGAAAATAAAAAGTATTTCACATAGTATTCATGATCCAAAAGGCTTCTCAAGCCATACTTTGCCTCATTTTATATTTATGTTTACTTAAACAAATACCTTGACTTGTTTCCTTGCAGAGGAGTTCAGAAGCAACCTATTTTCACAGGTTCAACAGGGACCTGTGTTGGGGGGATTCTTCTGTCTCCCATGGGCGAGTTTGCCTTTCCTCACCTCGCAATGCACAACCTACCATGTCCTCCTCCTAGGAAGGGAGCCAGGTGCCCGCCCGGACACTCAGTCCCTGAAGAAGCCCTCTCATGTCTATATTCATTTTGCATAGTGCTTGTGGCCCCACCACACAGCAACTGTGGTTGGTATGAGTCATGGGAGACAGGTTTTCCACGTGGAAATGGAATGTCCTATTTTCAGCAAAGTTATCTGAAAAGGAATATTTTAGTCAATTGAGAAAGTTGGACTGAAATCGCCCAACTCTGCCAGGAGGCTCCTCCTTTCCCAGATTCTGACTAGAACTGGGGGTGGCATGTGGCTTCCTCAGGGGATCCCCGCAGAAGGAAAGGGGGAGCCCTGTCCAGCTCTCCTCGCTTTTGAGATGGGATGAGGATTAAATCCGAGCCTCCGTGTAGTACAAAGGCTCTGGGAATGTGGAGAGGCACAGGAATGAAGCATCGACAGGGGGAAAATCCTTTGAAATACTGAAGTATTCGAGGGGGCAAAAACTCTGGGGTACTTGCAGTCTCTGATCTCACAAATGGCCCACACAAGGGGGTTCAGGAGCAAGAAGTTAGGGTCTCTCCCAGGAAGTAGAGGCATGGAGAACGTGCTTGGGACTGGCAATCAATGGGTTAATGTGCAACGCCTGGCTCCTCATTCACTGGGTGTGCAACTCTGCAGAAATAACCCACGTTCTCAAGCTCCTCTTTACTCTAAGTCAAATAAATAATTATGGACTCTTTTCTTTCATATTATCAATCAAAATTCCATGAGGGGAACATAAAGGCCTGCTCATAATTGAGATTTCTTATTAAAGAAAGTTGTTATTTGCCCTGTAATAGGGATCCTGAGACACAATTTGTCCATTTAGAAACCTGCAAACATTTTTCTGTATGGCAAAAGTATTTTTTTTCTTGTTTACTGAGGTATGCTTCCCATACAGCAAACTAGACACAAAGGATTTGAAGAAATCCAGCACCCCTCTCTCTCTCTCTCTCTCTCTCTCTCTCTCTCTCTCTCTCTTTCTGACTTTGTTGCCCTGGCTAGAGTGCCGTGGCGTCAGCCTAGCTCACAGCAACCTCAAACTCCTGGGCTCAAGCAATCCTCCTGCCTCAGCCTTCCTAGTAGCTGGGACTACAGGCACGTACCACCATGCCTGGCTAACTTTTTCTATACATATTTAGTTGTCCAGATAATTTCTTTGTATTTTTAGTAGAGACGGGGTCTCGCTCTTGCTCAGGCTGGTTTTGAGCTCCTGACCTCAAGCAATCCTCCAGCCTCGGCCTCCCAAAGTGCTAGGATTATAAGCGTGAGCCACCGCGCCCGGCCTACCAGCACCGTTTCTTGATAAAAATCCTCAACAAGCTAAGCATAAAAGGACCATGTCATAAGAGTCATATATGACAAACCCACAGCCAATATCATACCGAATCGGGAAAAGTTGAAAACATTCACAATAAGAAGTGGGAAAAGACAAGGGCGCCCACTGTCCCTGCTTCTATTCAACATAGTGCTGGAAGTCCTAGCCAGAACAGTAAGGCAAGAGAAGGAAATTAAGAGTATCCAAATGTGGAAAGAGGAGGTGAAATTGTCACTCTTTGCGATGGTATGATCTTATATGTAGAAAACCCCAAAATTCTGCCAACAGATTCCTGGAATTGATAAATAAATTCAGCAAAGTTTCAGGCTGCAAAATCAATGTACAGAAATCAGTAGCATTCCCATAATAATTTTTTATCAAGTTCTTTTTGAGAATGAATAGTTAATTTTAAGGAATTGAAATAAATGAATGTTGAATGATGACATTTATTGCAAGTAGAGAAACATTTAGAGTATAGAAGTTTCTAGCAGTAATGATGAACCATCTGCATAAAAATGCTCCCTCAAATTAATATTTAGTATTAATTTATATTAGCCAACATTGATTACCTTTTAAGTTCCAGGCAGTATGCTTAGTGCTTTACTCAATTTTTCTCCATTAATTGTCAAAATATTTTGAAATATGTTCTCTCCGTTTCATAGATTGGACTTCTTAGTGAAGTTAAACATTTCAGTTGAAGTCTCATAGTTCATAAAGGGCATCACCAAGACAGGAACTCAGATCAATTAATTGTAAAGCAAATACTCCTATTCATTAACCTATGTTCTATTCCTTTTATTCAAGATTAAATAAATAAGAAACATTTATTTTCATCAATAATACCTTTACAACTGTCTTACAAGTGTTATGAGATTTATTGCTTTAGTAAAATATATGTTCCTATATCAAAGAAATGTAGTGGAAGTAGATTTTCAGGATTTATTACCATGAACTCCCATCAACTCATCACTCCTACACAAACTGACTGATGCCACCCATCTTAAAAAGTTGTTGCATTTTAATATGTGTCTATTTATTTTGGAAATCACTTGCAGGCCAAACCAATAAGCATTATTTAGATGACAAATAGAAAGAAAATCCTCAAGTAAACTTTCAGTGGAGAATAACTAAACAAATAAATGCAGTCGTAAATGGGAAAATGGCATTTTCACAATGAGTTCAAGATTAGGTAAAGAGTTCATCTGGGACCTAAATTGTTTGCAGTGGCTTTCCCTCAAGCTAGTGATTAAGATCATGGTTTTGATGTTCTGTTTAAGATCCTTTTACCTGAACTTTTGATGTGTTCTCTTTGATCTGCATCTGTATTTCCCTTAGAATAATTTATTCAATGTCCCCCTTAGTAAAGTCTCTTTTACTGAGAATCATAACATCTCTAGAATTTTAAATCTAAATCTTAGAGGCCAGCTAGTCCAATCTCACTATTTCAGAGGAAGCGAATTTGAAGCGAAGAGGGGTCATGACCAACTTAAATATTTATTTTCCAAAATATGAGAGGCTTTCTTCCATCTGTTTTTTTTATGGAGGAGAATACCTGTTTGATTATCAATCTATTTCAGTAATATGCTTTAGTTGTCTAAATTAAATTTCATTTACTATCATTGTCTAAGATTTTCCTTCTATTCTTACATTTAAAATTGTTTCTTTACCCTGAGATATTTAATGCTCTTTTATTCTCATTCTTAAATGACAACTATGTACACAGATCAGTCATCTGTTAGAACATACGGTACAGGGCTCCTTTTAGTATGTTTTTCAGTGATGAAAGATTATTTTTAATCTAAAGAAATCTTTGAAATAGCAGAATTAAAGTGGTTTTTAGTGTTGTTCGCTGGAATGAGAATGGATATCCTCTCCTGCCTTTTGGCCTGACCACTTACATACAAAGTGCATAATTTATTTCTAGCAATTTGAAGCATCTGAGGTTCTCCTAATGTCAAAAAAACTGCATGCAAGGCTACCCCTACAACGTATAATTTATGTTGCTAAAATTTCTCAATACCCTATGACTTTGCCATTAATATTTGCCATAAATTTGCCATAAATTTGACTCATAACTGTTTCTAGGTAGAGCTGTCATTGATATGAATTGTGCATAAATAAGATATCTGGTTTCTCATCCACACATTTTATGGTGTGTAAGCTAAAATAATGTCTTTATAGCCCACATATTAAGGGTTTAAAAAAGTTAAAAGACCAATTTTTACCAGGATACAGCTCAGAAACCTCAATAGCAAGAGTGAAAAGCAGGAAAGTGTTGCAGGCATTTCATAAACACTTGTTGAACTGAATCACAGAAGCATTAGTCACTGTTTCCCCTATCTGAACTAGTGAGCCCTACTCTAGAATAAGCTAGTTTCCAAACATTCTACATTCTAAAGTTTCTGAAGTGAAGAGGTTTAGATAGCGGCAAATAACTACATCTTCGCAGTTTGCTAAAAGCACCACCCAAAGCACTATGAAATCATTATAGCCATATTGGGGGGGCTCCTGTAGTGGACACCGGGTCATCTCTCAGCCATGCTTGAACAAATCAGTTCTCGAAACACCTGTTCTCACACGGATTGTTTCTTGTTGATCAGCCTCAAGACACCTTGTGACTTGCAAACAAGCCAGGGTGTCCTGACCCGCAAATGGGAAAGGGCAAAGGAGGAGACGCAAACGTCAACTCCCTGAGGCAGAGCGGTGAGAAGCAGTCCATGCTGAGACGAAAACATTCTGGGAACAGAAAATAGCAGTGGGAAAAGTTGTGGTAGACTGGGACAGATGACAAAAAAAGAAAACAAGAGTTAAAAATAAAGATGCTGCAGGAGGGAGGTGCTGCAGCCTTGTACTGTCTTTGTGTGTCTGTCATTTGTCATTTGTCTTCTGTGTTCTCTTCTCCTCCTCAAGAAGGGGCCACAACGGGCTCGCACAAACAGAGATTGAGCTTTATTTTGATGAAAAAATGAAGAGTTAAAAACAGTAATAATCTGAGTCAAAAACACACTCTTTCATTGGTGGTATGATGATGAGCATAGCTGCTTTCCAGAAACAAACTCTAGGCCCAGCGCGGTGGCTCATGCCTAATTCTAGCACTTTGGGAGGCCAAAGAGGGAGGATCCCTTAAGGCTAGGAGTTTGAAGCCTACCTGGACAACACAGCAAGACTTTGTCTCTACAAAATTTATCCAGGTATAATGGCACCTGTACTTCCAGCTACTCGGGAAGCTGAGGTGGGAGGATTGCTTGAGCCCAGGAGCTAGAGGTTGCAGTGAGCTATGATCGAGCCAATGCACTCTAGCCTGGGCGACAAAGTGAGATTTTGTCTCTAAGCGCGTGCGTGCGCGCGCGCACACACACACACACACACACATATCCACAAGCCCTAGAAGAAAAGTAGCTTCTCTGTGGAGCCAAAGAGAAGTAATATTCTCCTTTTAAGATCTTTGCTAGCACTCTAGTTAGTAGAGAGTAGTAGTTAATAATAGACATATATATACACATGCAATGAAATCATACATGACTTACATGTAGTGAATATATGCATTATTTATAATTTACTAATTACATTTTATATACCATAAGCAACTGTTATTAAAGTTATATCAAGTGCTGCTTCAGGTAGCATTAAAGCAAGAACAAATTCACCTAAAAAGACAAATGAAAGAGACGCTATTGAAATGAATTATTTGAATGATATGATATAACTATGTACTTCATTGCTATGAATTCTTGGCTAAATTCTTTAGTTTGTTTCTTGTTCTTCACTGTATCTTTAGTATTTTAACCTTTCTCCTCATAGCTCTTATCTCTCTGATGCTTTGTATCCTGGGGTGAATATAATGTGTGCCCAATATTGTATATGTTGATTTTTACCAAGGCTCTGATTGCAACCCTGACAACCTCCAAGCAAGAAATGTACAGGTTTTTTTTTTCATAATATATGCTTAGTCTTTCTCCAATCAGACATTTATGTCCTAACAAAATGGCATATTGAAATAACCTCTTGAAGTACTGTCAGGAAAAGAGATTGTAAGCTATCCATTTGCCTTAGTTTTCCTAAAATTGCTTTGCATAAACCAGATGAGCAAGCTTTTAAAAAAATTTAGGTCAGACAGAACTCTGTTTGCACCAAGTTATTCTATAAATCTTTACTTCAACTTCTTGGACATATATTTTGAGGAAGAATAGTTTCAAATTTTATTTTTTATTGCAACATCCATCATCTAATTCTTTTGGAATCATACAGATATATCATCAATGGGTTATTATTTGCTTATTAAATGTTTACTCATAATGAAGTTCTGCTTTCCCGCTCTATCTAGAGTTCAAATGACTCTACGAATCCAGCCCATATACAGCAGAAAACAACAGGTAACAACAGCAGCTTTTCTCCAGCATTCACACTTTATCCCATTCTGGTCTGAAATTTTGTTCATTCTCATACATAGTGGTTTCTTAATTCTTTGAATTTTGGGCTGTCATGCCCAACACAAGCCTTTCTTAGTTGGACCAACTATTTGGACTTTTATATGTCTCCCTTAAATACCTTTGTGAAATCCACTGTGCCTTAATAAACTGTCATTTTGTGGTTAGAAAAACTGGCCTCAGCCACGGACTCATGGCTTCATACCAGAAGGATCAGCTTGTCACTATGTTAGGCTTTGAGGAAACAAAGAATAAAACTTTATATTACTAAAATACTTCCTTGACAACTTTTACTTTGAAGAGATGTATTAACAGAAATTATATAAAAATTTAATTCTTAATTAATAGAGATTCAACTTTTTTATAATTGCCATCAATGGGTATATTCAGTGTAATATAATTAAAATTAAGAAATAAATATTATAAAATATTACCAAGAATGTATTATATAGCAGGCTATCCAAATACGTAGTAGGATTTTAATATCAATAACTGATATTTCTATACACTTACCTGTGCTAGACATTGTCCTAATACTTTTACATATATTAACTAATTTGATGCTCCCAACAACCCTACATGATAAGAACCACTATTATCTCAATTTTAGCATGAAGAAACTGAAGCAGAGCAGCTTGCTCAATATTATATCCGAATACAGATAGTGAGTGACTGAGATGGGTTTAAAGCTCTAGTGATATGACTCCAGACCTCAGAAGACTTAACCACAATGCAGGTCTTTCGACTACATTTAAAGAAATACTGCTATAGTCCTTATTGAATTGTTTTTCTTCTTCATTAGTTAATATTGTGGATTAAGTGCAATCTGCCAAGTATTTGACTAGACACTGGAACAAGAATGGAAATAAAACAGACTTGTTCATTTTATGTAACTTAAAGTTTAGTGGAGAACGAGATGTTAAAACTAATTTCACAAATATTGAATAATTTGGTATCTACTGCCAAAAGGATACAGAGGGAGTTAAGCAAGTGTATGAAAGGTAACTTAAGATAGTTGAAGATGAGCATTCAGAGAAAAAAAACTAAAGAATTGACTGAGTAGGGGTCCCCAGTCTTTTTGGCACCAGGGACTGTTTTCATGGAAGCCAATTTTTCCACAGACCAGGGAATGGGGGTGATGGTTTGGGGATGATTCAAGCACATTACATTTATTGTGCACTTTATCTCTATTCTTATTGTATTGAAATAATTATACAACTCGCCATAACTGGGCTAAGGCATTATAAAAAGCGGTGTTAGTTTAGTGAGGTGGGAAGCAGGAGGCTGAAAGTGAGGGAGAGGAGTTTGGAAACTCTTCAGGCAGAAAGAATAGCATGTAGAAAGTACCTGAAACAAGGAGTGTTTTGGTTTGTTGGGAATGCAGCAGAGGAAGGCTGGAACCAATCATGCAAACTCCATAGATATGCTGAAGAACTTGGAATGTCTTTTTTTTTTTTTTTTTTTTAGACAAAATCTCTCTGTCGCCCAGTGAGAAGTGCCGTGGCGTCAGCCAAGCTCACAGCAACCTCAAACTCCTGGGCTCAAGCAATCCTTCTGCCTCAGCCTCCTGAGTAACTGGGACTACAGGCATGCGCCACCATGCCCGGCTAATTTTTTCTATATATTTTTAGTTGTCCAGATAATTTCTTTCTATTTTTAATAGAGATGGGGTCTCGCTCTTGCTCAGGCTGGTCTCGAACTCCTGACCTTGAGCAATCCGCCTGCCTTGGCCTCCCAGAGTGCTACGATTACAGGTGTGAGCCACCACACCTGGCCAGGAACGTCTTTTAAGAGCAATGGGAAGCTACTAAATGGTCTATGGCTGTAAGTCATATTCACTCTAGTGACACTATGGAGGATGAAATGAAAGGGTAGACTCATAGAATACAAATAAAGTTGCTGATTATAATCATAATGATTTAGAAAAGTTTGTTTTATTTGTTTATAGTGCATCTAGATTTATAGTAAAGGAAAATATGGTTGTTTCTGTCTGTTAACAACTCTAGTTGCAATGGCATATATAACACCCTGGGATCACATATAGAAAGCTTAATTTTCCTTGGCCTCTGGGATGGAGAATTTTTTAAAGTGTGGGTTTTGGAATCTAATGCCAACTCCTGAACTCTACTATTTGCTAGTTATATAAGCTTGGGTACGCTATTCTCATGGCAGGGGGGAGTCAAGGTGAAAGGAGGCAAAGATTGAAAAAGATCTTTATTGCACAAAGAAGACAAATTTTCTCAAAAAAAAAATCAATATGAGGTAATACACTTGTTGATTTAAAGAACAATAAAGCACTTCAGTAAAAAATATTAAATTCTATTTAATCTCTTACTTAAATGGGTATATTTGGGAAATATCATCAAGCAAGATTAAAATAAACACATAGTAAAGTAAACATCAGTTTACAGGAAGTTTCCTTCTGTGGAATATCTCATTCCTTGAGGAATGAAGCATTAAATCAGTTCTGTGCTATGAAAACATTTCAGGAATCAACACCTACTTATTGATCTTCTATTACTTGTGGTTCAGTGGAGTTGATGCTCTATTAGCATGCATATTCTTGGCTGATGAGATAAAAATTCTCTAGTTCTATATGCTAGCTCAGTCATTTCAGATGCTATGTTTAATTATATTTGAATTTACAGATTAAGCATTTTCTAATGTGTTTATGAAGAAGATACATTTCTTTCTTAGAAGCATAAGCTTGTGTCCTTAAAAATAACCGTGGTAAAAATATCTTGATAGGCACGTAGGTTTAAGTAAAAAATAAAAACAAAGCAACCTCTCTGCTTACCTCAACACGATCTGATCTAATTCTGTTACTAAAAAAAATTATCAGTCCTGTATATTGCCACATTTTTATCAGTAGAGAATGTTATTGTGGCTGATATATATGATTGAAAAGGATGTTGCAGCTGTTAGGGGAAAAAAAGAAAAGAGAAAGGGACACTAGATGCTTGTTCCTCAGGCTAATTGGCTGCCTCTAACCTTGTATTTGTTGACCCTCACCTTTTGTCCACATTTTCCTCACACCACAAGTACGCACTCATAAATTTCAGTTCCCAAGCTTATTACATTTGAGATTGTAAAATGCCAGGAGCTATGGTACTAAAAGTGCTACCTCTCAAACAATTTTCTCCAATGATACTAACCTTGAATGCAAGAGTATGAGTGATGGAAAGTTTACAACACCAAATAAGTTATAGTCTATTTAGGCTAAACCCTTCATTTAAAGAAAAATGAGTAGACTTGGAGGTCAGGAGAACTGTATAATCACACTGATATTCTTGGCCTGTTAATGGCTGTACTTAACCACCACAACAAAAACAAGAAAACCACTATGATTTTAAGTGTTCTCATTGAAGAAGTTACTCTTAAAAATAAAAAAAAGAAAAAAACTCTATGTGATAATAGTAATTTATTCCAGCCGTGTGAAATATACTTCTGTTCTACATACATCAATTACTTCAAGTTTGGTTCAGCTGAGTCCTATTGTTTTAATTATTATGAATAGTATTTTAAACCATCTAAACATTTTACATTATTGATGCCTTCATGAAAGGTGTGAATTTTAATATTATGCTATCATATCCAAAAAAGATACAGAAGTCAGCCAATTTTCATCAAAGGTATTTACAAAATCAAAATGATAATTTTAAAAACCTATAAACCACTCAACTTGAAAATGTTAAAAGTTATGAAATTTGTTTTATATTAGAATTTGGTAAGTATTAAAAAAAAAGCCTACAGATCATCTTTCTTAGATTTTACCCCTTCACTAGCAGCTCACAGTCCTCAGCTGCCAGAAGTGTTGCAGGTTTATGGGTCACAGCTGAGCCTTTGCTTGGGACTGGGCCTCAACCTAAAGAGAACTAAATGCCTTGCTCAAGGTTATGTGCCTTCCTAAGAAAAGTTCAAATCCAAAGACTGGGTGACTTGGGAATAAAAAGGATCGGGGCTTTTGCCACAACTCAGGACAACCAAAGGCCATCCCAGCTTCAGAGCTTCCTGTGGGATTGGCTGAGATCTTTGTTCACTGCATAGCAGTTCAACTCCCTCTGCCTGTACCTGCTTCTTTGACACTCTCAGAGTGTTGTGCCCTAGAGTACTTCCCATAAACTTCCTACTGACAAATCTCCATCTCAGAGTCTGTCTCCCCAAGGAATCCATCCTAAGATAGCTGGAACTAAGAGCAGTCCAAGAAAGTAAGCTTAAAAATTGAATTTTGGAGGATATCATTCCTTGGACAGTGACAATGAGGACCCTGTGGATAATGTTAGCCCCTAGTGTACCATGAAAGTGTAATTGTTAAAACTTTCACCGTTAATGGAATGGGAGGGGATACTGCGGAAAGGGCATGCACTGCCATTGATTGCTATAGTATCCCAGGCATTTGAGAAGTTCTCAGAAAGTAGGAATTGTGAAAATGATAGGATTGGATGGTGATGTTAAGTGCAATAACAAATGTAAGAACAATGAATGTCACAGGAAAAAGATAAAGGCAGAAGAATATTAGCAAAAAAAAAAAAATACAAAGTGTGAAATATACAGGGTTTCCTTGGCAACATATAAAGAGACTCACTTCTTATTTAGCCACAAAGCAGAAAGGCTCAAGATCAGTCCCAGGAATTACTTTAAAGGATTTCAGAGGCAAAGGAATGTCAATGACAATGGTGAGGGCCTTAATTGGGCAGTATGGGGATCCTGAGAATTAGGATTGGTGAAATCTGGGCTGAAACTCTAGATTCTGGAAATCCTAGAGCACCATGAACTCTATTAACCTGCAGAAGTGGTACATTCCTTCTGCTAAATGGCCAGTATTCCCTCACTATTTGAAGGTGAGGCAAAGGCATCTTTCTTGTGAAATACCATGTGTTCTCCCTTGAGGACATACACCCACCTCTTTTCCTAGTCACCAACCAATAACTAATGTCAAGTCACAACATAGTCCAGCTAGAGAAGTGCTGGCCTGCTAAGGAAGGAGAATGACTAGGACAATACTCCAGGAATCTTCAGAATCTACTAATACGAACAGACAGGAGATGGAGAGTATGTATGAAACTGGATTTGGAAGGTGCTGGAAGAAGGAGGAGAACAGAATATAAAGTTGAACAGGAATGTTTATCAATATGATTATACTCTTTTAACCTGGTATGGACTTCAGGAGGTGGTACCAGCATACTAGTAGCTTAGGTTGGTAGCTGCTCTATAGCTTCCGTTATAGGTGGCCTGAAAGGCATTGGGTGAGGGGAAATACTCCCAATAAGCAGGCTTTTTAGAGGGTGAATGTGGGCATCTACTTGTGGATATTCTCACAATGGTGTTGGCACTAAAAATCAAGCACTCATAATGCTTTGTTCATTTGATCTCAGTCTTTTATTCCCTAGTACTGATGAAATGGGAGCATGAACAGAGTAACTTTGGGAGCAGTGGTGAAGTATATGCATTACCAGCATCTACCACCATCATGGGTACCACTCAATCAGTCATTACATGGTCTGCTTCCCCAGAATATCAAATAAACTAGTGTGAAAACTTAGAGGTGGAAATTGAAGCAGCCCTGTGCATTACTTATCTATTGTCATGACAAATTACTACAAACTTAGCATCTTAAAACAACACAAATATTTTATCTTATATTTCTGTGGACAAGAAGCTCAGTATGGGTCTCATAAGCCAAAATCAAGGTGTGGACAGACTGTGTTCTTTTTTTAGAGGCTCTAGGGAAGATGCTATTAATATTTCATTGTTCATTTAGGGAGTTAGCAGAATTTAGTTTCTCATGGTTGTAGGAATTAAGTTCCTGCTTCCTTAGTGGCTATTAGTTTATGGCTGTTCTCAGGTTCTATAGACTACCCACATTCCTTGGCCTGCGGCTTCTATCTTCCACCTTTAAAACCAGCAATGGCACAAGTTCTCTCAGGTTTTCAATATCTCGTGCTTTTTCTTTCATGATCACATCCCTCTGACCTACCATTCTACCGTCCTCTTCTACTTTTAAAGGCCCAGGTGATTACTTTGAGCCCACTTGGCTAATTAAGGATGACACCAGGTGATTATCAATCTTAATTACATTCCATTTACAACCTTAATTCCCTTTGCCAAGTAATGTGCCATATTTGAAGATGTAACACCAGGATCCCAGGAGCCAAGGTCCTGTCTATGACTCCCTGTTCCTCATCACTCCTAGTGATCTAGTTTCTGCTTCCTGTTCCTGCAATCCTGGTCTCTGTGGATTTAGAGGTATTGGTTTCCATAGGGTTAGGGAGAATTCTGTCACCAGAGGACACAGCAAGAGTCTCAGAAAGTTTTCAACTGTAGCTATTATTTTAGTTGCTGTAGACTCCTGTGCAACAGAGAAAGAAAATGAGCACCATCTAGGACAAGTAATTGGCCCTGATGATCAGGAAGCAGTGGAGCAGCTGATACACAGTGTGGATAGTTTGGCAGCGAGGTCACTCTTGGGGGAGTGTTCCTCTATTTCTTTGCTCAATATTGAGAGTAAATGGATAAATGCAACAATCATGGCCTGAGAATATCATTGATTTAGACCCCTGAGAGATGAGGTTCTCCATCATAACGTTTAGAGCTAGTGGATGGTGAGAAGAGTCTAGAATGAATAGTGAAGAAGAGGCATGATGAGTATCAGCTGCAGTCATGAGACCAACTGTAGCAATGGAGTCTACAGATTATCCCACTAGCTTTCCTCTTATAGATTTACTCACAAAAAGAAATCAGCCAGAATCCCAGATGAGACAAATTTATAATGTGTAGCAAATAGATCTAAGTGGTGCAACATAGTGGAATTTGGTATTTCTGTGGAATACCAACCAGAGACACTCACTGCTCTGCAATGTATTAACACATAGCATTATTTCAAGAGAATTCCTTGTAGGGAGGGAGTTCCCTCATCTAACGTTATCATCCCTCTCTGGGGGAAGTCCACATGCAATGATGGTTCGACTGGGAAAATGAATGCCCAGCCATTGCTTCACTCTGGAACACATCTGTAGAGCATTTCAGCTCCTATGCTCCTCATAGTATCTATCAGCCAAGGCTTTGGTTCTGAATGGATCATTCTTCAGCTCTGTCCAATTCTACTTCTTCTATTCCTTTACAGGTTTAAGTTCTTGACCAGTCTCCTGTAAACTTCCTTCAAGCAAATCTGAAGCTCAGAATGTGGTTGCTGAGAAATCTGACCTAAGACATTTGTTTGCTCATTGAAATGCTTCCTTTGTAGATTTTCCTTCAAACATGAAACTTTGAAAAAAAATTGATTTTATTTTCTTTGGGATGATACTTTAAAAAATGATCAAAGTGAGTTAACACTAATAAACTATGTGAGACAAATGGCAAGGGATTGCATTGAATATCAAAACATCATGTTTTTTAAAAAATGTTTCTATTGGTCACAAGTTTTGGCAATGTATGTTTCATAGTTGTACTAAAAATTACTTTCATGCCAATTCCCCTCTGAAGTGGATAGGGTTATCTTATAGTAGCAGAATCTTTTTTATTGAATTCTCATTCTTATTCCATTGGTTAATTTGATTCCTAAAAAAACAGAGAGAGCAGACATTTTAACTATGCTGGAAACATGCTGGATAAACATAACAAACATTAGAACATGGAAAATATGTTATAATAAAAATGGAACCACACTGGGAAATGAGACAAAAGGCACCCCCCCTTGTTATAAATGTAATAATTAGTGAACATGGCAGTCAGATAATTAAGTCAAACACAGAGATAGGCAATTGAGTATGAGTACGTTGCAAAAAGATATTAAGTTCATAGAATATTACTGATATATTTGTATGTCCCTCAAGCACTATTACAATACCATGCAGGGATATAGCTGCTTTGACCATTTGAATCTATGTGACCTTGGAAAATTCATCTAATATTTGTGTTGAATTTGACTAAGTAAAATTAATACAGTTGTTGAGATGATAAAATATAACTTGTAAAATGTTTATTATAGTTCATTATAAATGCTAACTAATAAATCATTATTATTTTAAGTTTAAACATTTCTCCAATCAGTGCATCACTGCATGAGTCATTAAATCACATAATTTGTCAATGAAAATAATGTGTCATAATTGTGTGGTTATCATTATATGTCAGGCTTCTAATCACTTTTTCTATGTTATCTCATTTAACTCTTAAAACAACCATATGGGGCAAGCCCTGTTATTGTCATCATTACTTCTATTTCATAACTGAGCAAATTATAACATGTGGGATAAGTTACCTACCTATGGTCACATGGTGAGTAAGTAGCCAAATTTGGGATTTGAATCTAAACAATTTTATATAAAAATTTTATGCTCTGGAACCTTAAATCAGGGGAATGTCAATGGCATTGGATTAGTGCAAAGAATAGGGGCAGAGAGATACATTTGTATAACTTATTAAATAACTATTAGATCAGGATTTCAGCAGAGATAGTGCCAGTATTCCTAGAGGGATATTGGAGTTTAACCACTATAATTGAAAAAGCAAATAATGAAGACAGATGCACCTTATTGGCATTTGTTTTCCCCAAATTTGAACTATTTCTCCAAGCTAAGACAATCTCTCCAGGTTTCCAAAATGTATTGTACTAAGATCAATTTTCATAGATCTGTATTTCTGGTGTTATCTTCAAATTATCAGCCTAAACATCTCTCCACACATCTAGATCCCCTTTGTAATTCCTCACTCTTTCTTTCTTTCCCAAAGTTTATCATTTAATTTTCTGTAATTTCCAGTCACCTGTGAAGAAGGTGTTGTCTTTAGGATTATAAGAAGATTTGAGGGTATGCTAAAGAAAAAAAAAATGCTCTACCCAATAGGACAAGAGCAGTACAAATCAGAAAATAAAGGGACTTTTTGTGGTATAAGGTAAATAGTTTTTATATTATATAATGTATCTGTGAGTTTGAGCCATGTGGTAGTTTTAAAATACGTCCAAAAATTATTTAACATCCTCCCCTCTGAAAGTGGAGCTTAATCCACTTTCCCCCAATCATGGACTGAACTTAGTGATTCACTTGTAATGGATAAAATTTAGCAGAAATGAAAACATGACTTCCGAGAAGCCCATAAAAGACATTCAGATTCATCCTTTTGTGCTTATTCTATCACTGTCTCCTTTACCCTTTCCTCCTTCTCCTCTCCCACCTTCTCCTTTTTCTCTTTCTCTCTCTCATGACATACTCTGGAGAAAGCCAGCTGCCACGTTGTGAAGACACTCAAGTAGATATATGGAGAGGTCCCTATGGTGGGGAACCATGGCCTCCTTCAACAGCCATGTGAAAGAGCCATCTTGGAAGCAGATCTTCTAGCCCCACTCTACGTATGAGAGACTTTTTTTTTTTTTCTTGAGACAGAGTCTCACTGTGTTGCCTGGGCTGTAGAGTGCCGTGGCATCAGCCTAGCTCACAGCAACCTCAAACTCCTGGGCTCAAGCGATCCTTCTGCCTTAGCCTCCCGAGTAGCTGGGACTACAGGCATGTGCCACCATGCCCGGCTAATTTTTTACATATATTTTTAGTTGTCCAATTAATTTCTTTCTATTTATAGTAGAGAGGGGTCTCGCTCTTGCTCAGGCTGGTCTTTAACTCCTGACCTTGAGCTATCCACCCACCTCGGCCTCCCAGAGTGCTAGGATTACAGGCGTGAGCCACCGCGCCTGGCCCATATGAGAGACTTTTGACACAAAATCTACCCGGTGAACCACTCTCAAATTCCTGAACCACAGAATCTGAGATAATAAATATTGTTTAAGTTGCCAAATACGGAAATAATTTGCTATGCAGCAACAAATAACAAATACAGTCTCTGAGTCATGCAATAAAATTGGCTAGCTAAAAGATTGTAAGAGGACTATTTTCCATGTGATATGCAAAAGTTAAACAAAATTAAAAGATGTTTTTTTAGCAGCCTCATCTCAGTTATCTATATTTTCCTTTCTATATTAAAATTGAAGTTCTGAATATCTTCCAAAGTACACATTTCTAATTTCCCTTCTTCTATTCTCACTTTCTCTCTCTATATTTATTATCTATCTAGTTGATCTAGGTCCTAGAATATGTAGATAATTTAATCCAAAACAAGATATAGTCACCTTATAGCCCCATATATACCAAGCAAATAAAACTACTTTTTTAGAACCAGTAATTTAGAAAAATACTTTATCATAGATAATCATGTGTGGAATATTCCTCTTAGCAAATTATTAGAAAAAATACACTGCATAGCAATAATTACACCAACAACATAGGGAAAACGCACAAAAGTTCAGATCCTACTTATGTTGTGAATGTCATTATTTTCGCATACAGATGAAAATGTGTATAATGCAATATCTCTAATTTAAACCTACCATGAAATAGGAAAGTGTTATGAAGGAGAACAAGTTATTTACCTTTTCAAGTTATCCTTCCATAATCAGGGCTTCAAAATACAATTTAAATTATTAAGAGGAGTTGTCAATATATTGAGTAATTTATATACAGTATAAATTAAATATAATTAATGCATTTTAAATAGTTATTAGTTTTAAACAATTGTTTGATATGCATTTGTAACAAATTTCCAAGAAAATAAGATGAAATGAATAAGCCATTTTCCCTAAACTTTGATAGGAATGAGCCCTGGCCTTCTGTAATAGGAACCACTATAGATGCATTTGAACCCATTTAAAGGCAAAGGTGGAGATAGACATAAAAAGGGCAAGGAAATAAGTGAGAAGCACCCTGTGTTCTATTTTGGCTCTGTCAACAACCAGACTTACTTAGACTATTAATCCTTCAGTTACTATTATGTTTGAGTTACAATAAAATAATAGGAGACAGGGAAATGGTATCCCTCCATTAGCATAAAATTATGGACTAATCCCTTTCTTGTTGTTTCATTTTTAAGCAATTACATGTAAGAATTCAACACACTTAAATACAGGAATCGAAAGGAATAAGAAAAAAAATGAACTTAAATTATCACATCCGGTGGCATGCAAAAGGAAATAAGGAAGGATCGAGAAAGGAAGGAAAGAAGAAAGGAAAGAAAAAGAAAGAAAGAAAAAAGCTATCTGATCTGTTCAGTGAGCAACAAATCTGACAAAAATGTATTATGAAGAGTATGAAAATGAGCCTGACATTATTTTCAGTGTTGAGTATTCAAAGATTGATAATATATGGTCCATATATGCTTGTCTAACTCATTTTCTAGTATGAAAGGACAAGTGTAGTATGAAAATAAATTGCATAACAATGTAATAAAATATAAAATTGAAATACATACTGGGAAAAATAAGAGGAATAAAATCTTTGATTTGGATGAGTCAGAAAATATTTCACAAAAGCAAAGATACTGAATTGTCCCTTGACGAATCAGCAAAAAAAATATACACAAGTAAAAAAGATGGGGAGTGAATCAGGTTGGAATGAAAGCATATGCAAAGATGTGGATATGTGTAAAAAAATGATGTATATGGAGAATTGCAAGTTTGAAATGAGTGTACATTAGAGAATGTGTACTGGGATATATAGACAGAAGAGGGGGTTATTATGTGTAGCTTATATAAATAAGGATACTGTTTGGTTTTTAAAAAACAACAAACAACAGAAACAGCAAGCCACATGGGGAATGCAGTGCAGTAGAGATCACTTGCTCCATCTAAAAGGCAACTACCTGTATACTGTCAAGCTTCAGTGACAGATGGCTGTCAATCAGTAATGCAGGCTTATTTTTACCAGACTTTATGGATCATCAAAAGATAAAAGAAACTTATATTTCTTATACTTATTTAATTTTGAGCAAGTTAGTTCTATCAGTCCCAGTGCTAAAAACTTTTAACTAAGGTTTTGCTATTAATATTATTTTTTTCTAAAGTGTACTGTTAATATGCAAACATCTCATTTATGTAATAATCCTCTCTATTTTTTTATTTAGAAAACACAACTTAAATATTTGACAATAGTTAACCACTTCTACAGGAAGTGCTTTTGAAAAGTTATCCTGGCTTCCTAATATTTATATTTGTTTTTCATTATGGTTTCTTTCAAGCACAGGACTATCATTTCCATGTTTACTATGATTAATAGTAAGTGACATAAGCAAGATGGTGGAGTAGCAGATACCAGCCTTCATCTTTCCACAACAAATAATAATTAGATAGCTATATTTGAAGGAAAAGAGCCCTGGGAAGGTTCAAGAATTCAGTTAATAACGTGTAGCAACACAGTGTAGTGAAAAACAAAGAACAGCCACACAGAAAGTATTGCTGGGTAGATGAGGATAACTGAGACTACTGGACACAGCTAGGAAAAGGGGTGGAGACTACAAGTATCTGCGACTTGGTAGGTGACAGCATGGTGCCCAGTGGCCGGCTGTGCAAAGGACCCTGGCAGAGGGCCAAACATCAAAAATGGACTGAAACTATTGAGTACAACTTAGTTCTGAAACAAGGTGAGAAAAGAGATTGGCAAGGGGATAAATTAATTGCATGCATTAAGTTCTGCAGACCTAAGCTACATCTTGGTGACTATACCTAATAGCATTTATAGTTGAAATTTGCTAAGAAAGTAAATCTCATGTGTTTTCATCACAGAAACTTATCTATGTGAGGTGATAGATATTTTAGTTAGCTTGATTGTGATAATCATTTGACACTGTATATTACAAAATGTCACATTATATATCTTGAGTACATACAATGTTTTGCCAAACATATATAACTAAAGCTGGAAATAATGAAAATGTCCATAAATTGAGTTTTATTACAAAAAATCATTAGGAATTATCCATGTAAGGTACTTTAGGAATGTAACTCAATTTGAGTAATAAAACTACTATAATGACAAATCCAAAATATTATTTTTATTATTGTCAGTTAATAATGTCAAGGTAGATCTGTAAAATCTAAAAATACAGAAATGAATTGAATAAGTGACAATTTCAAACAGTTATTTATGTAAAAATAAATAGCATTTTAATTACATAATGAATATGATTAATGATTTGCAAATAGGACAATGAGAAAGTTTTCTATGTAGAAAAAGATATGCATCTTCATGCAGATGTAACCAGGCACATAACATTCTTGAATACAGTTTCAAAAAGCCTAGAGAAAACTGAGATGTGAAAAGAATGAAACATGCAACAAAATATTAAACAAGGGATAATTTTAGAGTTGTGGAACAGGGTGGGGCTAAAATGTCTATAAAGTACAAATGGCAGTTCCATGTTTAGTTTAATTACCAGCCATATTGTTATGTGAAATAGCTCCAACAGCAAAGTCTTAATAAAAGCCTGAAGCAAGCAAGTTCATATCTGTGCTTTTTCTTTTAAAAAGAAACAATAATTTTATAGGCCTGAGAGAAGGTAATTAAAGTCAGTGAAGAAATTAAAAATGAGAAAATATTAGGATAGTATGAATCCTTTCACAAGACGCCAAAGGCCTGGAAAAACTTGAAGAAAAAAACTTAATTACACTGAAAACTTTATCAATAATGGATTTTTTTGTCCAGTCTATACTTAATAAAACAACTGCCATGTTGTCTATTATGGTGTGTGTGTGTGTGTGTGTGTGTGTGTGTGTGTGTGTGTGAGAGAGAGAGAGAGAGAGAGAGAGAGAGAGAGAGAGAGAGAGAGAGAGGGAAAGAAAGTGCTTACATACAGGTGAATCGGTACAGCTCTATAGGGATTGCCTGTGTCTGATAAATGGCTATTTGAATCTCCATTTTCTACTTTCTATATAGTCAAAATTTTGAGGTATCATCCCATTTATATTTAGGAGATATTTCACAAGACTGGTAAAAGGTGCTCATTACTTTCTACTCCTTAACAGATTTAACCTGAGAACACATTGAATGCTAGTGCTTTTAATCTACTCTTAAATATGAGTCCTCATTCACCAAAATGTAAGGATCTTAGCCCAATATAAAAAAAAGTACCCCCATCTTTGTCCAATTGTGAGTAGATTTATGTCTGTTTTATCATAGATAAAAGTGAGTTGAACTCTTTTTAACTCAATTATCAGGATGGCTTCAGTTCCCTCCTCATTATGCATCTGTATTTTACTCTGGTCCATTCAAAACCCTCACTTAAGTCACTGTTTCTTCTGATTTCATTATAAAATATATTTGTACAAAAGTCTCTTTTTTAGTTTTCATCTTCTACATAACTACAAAAACTAAATTCTCTACATTTTATCAAATCAGTCTTTCCTATATTTTCTCATTTTATAATTGGTCTTCATATAGCTTTGAGATTTTCACAAAACAGATACAGTTTAAGCTCACTTTTTAAATGAGAAAGTTGTGATTCAGAGATGTTAAGTGACATCACCCCCCTTCACCCAGATAAAAAGTGGAATATTTTATTTAACATTGAGTATAAATAAAATTCAGTGCTTCTAATCTTAGGAAACTCTCAACGTTTCCAAATTTTACTCCTTGCTTTAAATTCCATCCTCATTTTGTTGCATCTCTATTCAGTAATGTTAACATACCCTTCCTACAACTGTCACTCCCTGTCCCTCCTTTTTTACCTTTTATATCTGCTACCTTATTTTTACTATCTTATTTTTTTACTATTGTCTCAATAATAGTTAAATTTGTCATGAAGTTATGGGTAACAATGAATACTCTTTTAAATCTACAAATGGAAGGGGGCTACTTTTTTCAGAAAAAAATAAAATCAAAGCAAACAACAAAAAAATAAGCTAGCATGTTGTTCTTCTAAGAATTCATTTTAGAGTCTGGTTTACTACTTACACTAATCAGGGAGACAGGAAATTGGTGCACAGAGACTTTTGGAGAGATAGCCACTGGCCAAAGATGATGGATTATGCTCTTTAAGAATGAAAAACTCTGCCGTCATACACATTAGTAGACATTGTTAACTCAGGTAAGGAAGGAAAGGGAATTTTTAAAAATAATTAACTATTGGTATAGTGCCTATGTGCTATTGTAATATTTTAAAGGACCTAATTTTTTGTCAGGTCTGAGTTCATAAATAGTTCTGTTAAGGACTCACACTTAACTCACAGACCTGAGTTTATTGATTTGGGTTCTGGTAAGAATTCATGCTCCAAAAATCAATATTTTAAAAGAATTCTGTGCATTTTAGGTTTGTTACCACCTTTGGGTACTTGCCTCTCATTTCTATTGCTTACTCAAGGCATTAACTAGTTCTGAGGAAATACATTATGTTTTTATAATTTAAAGTATATTTCAAAGATTCTTAATTTAGGAATTAAGGATCAAACAGCTGGGATTATGGTAATTTATTTCTTAAATCATATTATATTTTATTTCAATGAGCGATTACTCACAAATGTCAGCATGAAATTATTGGATTTTTCTATATTGAATATATTCTACATTCAATATTCTATATTGCTATTTCAAACATTAACTTATTTCTAGATTAGTTAGAATCTTAGGGTGAATATAAAATATACAAAAATATGATCCTATTTGAGATTAAATTACTTCAGGTCAAATCTTAGCTCTATCCTTTACTAGATACATGAACTTGCACATCTATTCAACTTGTCTATAAGCCAATTTATTCATCTTCTGTAAAATATGGATACTAATAGTGTCTACTTTCGTAAAGTGAGGATTAAATGAGGTGAATATAAGTTGTACAAAATTGTGCCTGCTACATAGCAGGTACATAACAGATGATAAGATGGATTATTTTTATTGAGAATTATTTATATTTAAACAGACCTATTTATATTTGTTTATATTAGTATTGGCAAACCATTTCTTAAAGTATGGCAATTGGGGATGGAAGATGATGGACTAGAAGCAGCTGGCGATCACATGGCTCCCAAGGAAAGGAGTGTAAATTGCAGTCAGATGGTTATATGGAACATTCTCCAAAGGAACACTGTGAAATCACAGAGAAGAAATGCAGGACTCTCAGTGTGAAAAAGAAGGTGACAGGGTGATACACTGACATGATCAAAGGGGTCTGTGGGGAGGCATCTACATATGGGGAAGAATAGGATACAGCACTGGAGCACCACGCTCACCCCACAGGCTGAGTTGTGAGAGGGCTCCTGCCACCACCACAGGTCTCTTTTTAGATGGATTGGGGACCTGCCTAGAGACTGTGCAAAGTAGTTGTACTAGACAATAAGTGCAGTGAAGATCTGGCAGCAGCTGACCCCACATTTCTGTAGGTGATACCATCCTGTGTTTTCAGGTTCATGGTGCCAGGTTGACACGGGACTCAGCTTTGTGGTGGTGGCCTTCACATGCCTCCACCAGGATGGGGAGGGAGTAGACTAAGAGAAGGGTCCTCTGAGCTCTACCCTGTGATTGGAATTCAAGTAGCACAGTGGAATATATGAACAGAGAAGTTGCCTGGGGTGCTACAGGCTTTCACCTGGGAAGCTTTGGGTAACTGCTTCAGTAGGTCATGGGAGGGGTGAGGAGAACCCTGTGATCCCTGGGCTGCTGAAACTGACTCTTGCACATGTGACTTGGCATCCCTCATCCCTCAGCCTGCAAAACAGCTGGCCACCTGTGAGGAACTGCCTCCATGCCCAAGGTCAGAACAGCCTGCCATCTACACAGCCCTGTTTCCATTCTTGAAGCCCTGTTCAGAAGCCCTGCTTCTGGTTTCTTCCCAGTCCTGGCCCTGAGGTTCTTAGACCAAAGCCCAAGGCTCCACCGTATGGCTTCAGAGCTCCTGCCAGGCCCAGGAAACTGCCTCTGAGATTCCAGCACTCCACCTAAAACCAAAGACCCCAGCCCTGAGTCTCCACCATTGCCACATTGCCAGCAGAACTGCTTCAAGGTCCAACGGCCCCCTAGGGACCCCTCAGTCTGGACTCACCATTACACTGGGACCTGGTTCAAGCAAACACCCACTTTGTGGGAATACACGGCCACTGCCTAGCTAGACTCACCCAGCTGCCACTGTCACCTCTGTGGGGAGACCCCGGCAGAGTAATCCCCACAACGTCATCCTCTGTGGAGAAGTTCTCACCCAGCTCCCAACTCAAACTTTCTACTATGATCTGAGGAACAACTCAACACCCAGCACAAAGATCGCCCGGGACAAGCTTGAACAGTGGCAATCACAGATGAATAGGACAAATGAGAACAGCTGCACTATAGGCTATTAGTGCATATGCCCCTCTTCTGCTGTATCAACATTCCAGAGTAGGAAAAAAAGTGCCATCTAGGGGCCTCACTTCTTCTAATTAAGCAAGAGAGTTCCCAGCAAAGAACATATGCTCTGCAAAACTATTAGCCCGGAGTTGAGAAAAGAGTGTTCAGATGAGAAAAAAAAACAGCAAAAGAACCCTGGCAACATGGAAAAGCAAATCAGTTTGACACTTCCAAGGAATCACAATGGAGCTATAGTAGTAAACTTCAACCACAAAGAAATTGCCAAAATAATAGAAATGGAATTCAGAATATGGGTGGCACATAATGAATGGAGTTGAAGAGAAAGTTGAAAACAATCACAAGGAAGCCAAAAAAATATTTCAGGAAATTAATGAAAAAGTCACTAAAGAACTAGACTATATAAAAAGAATATAATAGAACTTAAACAAATGAAAGAGTCATTTATGGAATTTTAAAACACAGCACAACACTTTAGCAACAGACTAAAACAAGAAGAAAGCATCTCAGAGCTTGAAGACAAGGGTCTCAAGATTACCCAGTCATTTAAAGAGGCAGAGAAGAGAACTAAAAAAAGAAACTGAGTGATCGTTTGGAGATATATGGGACTATGTGAAGCAAACTAACATACAAATTATAGGTATTCATGAGGGAGAAGAAGAAAGAGCTAAAAGCCTGGAAAACCTAGCCAAGGGAATTATTGAGGAACATTTCCCTGGTATCACCAGAGATCCAGACATTCAGAGAAAAGATGGCCATTCAACTGTGGGTAGATACATAACAAATAAGACATGTCCAAATCACATAGTAATAAATCTGGCCAAAGTCAAAATGAGGGAGAAAATTCTCTAAGCAGCAAGATGAAAACAACAGAATAACCTAAAAAAGAAAACCCATCAGCCTGTGTAGACATCTCAGCAGAAACCTTACAAGCCAAGAAGCAGTGGGGCCACATCTTCAAGCTTTTTTTTTTTTTCTTCAATCTTCTTAAACAGAACAACTGGAAGCCTAGAATTTCATATCCTGCAAAACTAAGTTGCACAGTTGATAGACAAATTAAGTCTTTTACAGACAAGCAAACACTTAGGGAATTTGTCATGACCAGAACTATCGTGCGGGAAATTCTCAGTATAGCATTATACACAAGTCAACACAATAGACATGCACCAGTGTAAAATCTCACCCTTCCCCCCAAAACCCCTAAAATTCACAACTCTTATAAAACAATAGCACAAGAGGGAAAACAAAGCAATAAGGTACTCTCTAACATGATGAACAGAATAGCACGCCATATATCAACTCTATCAATTTGAGTGGATTAAATGAGCCACTTAAAAGACATAGGCTGGCTAAATGGATGAAAAAACAGCTTAAGTATCTGCTCTCTCCAGCCAGAAAACATATCTAAACCATAATGATGCACTCAGACTCAACGTGAAAGGATGGAAAAAAAAATCTATGCAAATGACACTAAAAAGAAAGCAGGTGTAGCCATTCTCAGATCAAAAAAAAAAATTGCCTTTAAATCAACAAAGATAAAAAAAAGAAGATCTTTATATAACGGCAAATGGAGCAATCCAACAAACAGACAAAACAATCCTAAATATATATGCACCTAACAGAGCAGCACCCAGATATATAAGGCAAATTTTACTAGAGCTAAGCAAAGATATAAATAGCAGCATCATAATTGGCAGGGGCTTCAACACCCACTGTCAGAGCTAGACAAATCATTAAAGTAGAAAATAAATAAAGAAACACTGGACCTAAACCAGACTCTAAGTCAAATGTACCTAACAGGCAGGAAGAACAAACCAAATGCAAAACCAGCAGAAGGAAAAAAAAAAATGAAGTTCAGAGCAGAAAATTCTACCCCCACCTTACTGAATATACATTCTTCTCTGCAGCACATGGGACATTCTCTAAGATTGATTATATCTTAGGGGACAAAACAGGCCTCACAATTTTTTTAAAAAATTCAGAATCACACCATGTATCTTCTCAGACCACCATGGAATAAAACTACAAATCAATTCCAAGAGAAACACTTGAACCCACATAAACTCATGGAAATTAAACAACTTGATACTGAAGATTATTGAGTCAAGAATAAAATTAAGATGGAAATCAAAAGAAAATATCTATGCACATAAACTAGAAACATAAAGGAAATGGACAAATTCCTGGAAACACACAACCTCCCATGACTCAATCAGGAAGAAATAGAATTCCTGGCAGACCAATAATGAACAAGAAAATCAAGGCAGCAATGTAAAATCTCCCAACAAAATAAAGCCCCAGACCAGATGTATTCACCGCTGTATTCAATCAGATGTACATAGATGAGCTGGTGCCCATACTACAGGAATTATGCCATAACAAAGGGAAAGAAGTAATTTTTCCCTACTCATTCTATGAAGCCACTATCACCTTAATACTAAAGCCAGGTAAAGACACAACAAATAAAGAAAATTCCTGTCAAATCTCTTATGAATATATATGCAAAAATCCTCAATAAAGTACTAGCAAACTAAATTCAGCAGCACATCAAAAAACAGAAACCACCATGACTAAGTAGGCTTCATCCCAGCTATGCAAGGATGATTCAAAGCATGCAAATCAATAAATGTGATTCAAAACATAAACAGAAGCAAAAACAAAGATCACATCATCATCTCAATAGTTGCAGAAAAAGCATTGAACAAAATTCAGCACCCTTTCATGATG
Organism: Lepilemur ruficaudatus; assembly: GCA_963574885.1. Classification (NCBI taxonomy): domain Eukaryota; kingdom Metazoa; phylum Chordata; class Mammalia; order Primates; family Lepilemuridae; genus Lepilemur; species Lepilemur ruficaudatus. Next base: position 28,585 of record CAUYRT010029709.1, read on the forward strand.
AAAGCATTCCAGCTAACAACTGGTAGACGACAAGGATGCCCACTGTCACCACTTGTATTCAACATAATGCTGGAAGTCCTAGCCAGAGCAATCAGGCAAGAGAAAGAAATAGAGAGTATCCAATTTAGGTAGAAGGAGTTCAAACTATCAGTTTTCACTGACAATATGATTTTGTATCTAGAAAATCCCCAAAACTCCTGGAACTGATAAATAATTCAGCAAACTTTCAGGTTACAAAATCAATGTACACAAATCAGTAGAATTTCTATATACAAATAACAGTAAAGCTTAGAATCAAATAAAAAAATGCAGTACCATTTATTATAGCTACAAAGAAAATAAAATAACCTAGGAGTATACTTAACCAAGGAGGTGAAAGAGCTCTATAAGGAGAACTATGAACACTTCAGTGAGAAATTGCAGACCATACAAATAAAAGAAAAAACACATCATGCTCATGAGTCAGTAGAATCAACATTGTTAAAATGCCCATACTACCCAAAGTGATTTACAGATTGAATGCAATCCCCATGAAAGTACCAACGTCATATTTCACAGATCTACAAAAAATAATTCTATGTCTCATGTGGAATCAGAAAAGAGCCCAAATTGCCAAAGCAATCTTAAGCAAAAATAACAAATCTGGAGGCATCACATTACCAGATTTCAAACTATCATACAAGGATATAGTAACCAAAATAGCATGGTACCACTACAAAAATAGAGACATAGACCAATGGAACAGATGGAGAACCCAGATATAAAACCATCTACCTACAGCCAACTGAACTTTGATAAATCAGACAACAATGTGTACTGGTGAAAAAAAAAAAACATTCAATAAATGATTCTGGGAAAATTGGATAGCCACATACCGAAGAATGGAAGAGAACATCTCTCGCTACTCACAATAATTAATTCAAAATGAATAAAAGACTTAAATGTAAGTCATGAAACCATAAGAAATGTAGAATAAAATGCAGGGAAAAGTCTTATAGATATCAGCCTAGACAAAGAATTTATGACTAATAGCCCAATGGCAATTACAGCAACAACAAAAATAAATAAATGGGGCTTGATTAAATTAAAAGCTTCTGTACAGCTAAGGAAATAATTAACAGAGGAAATAGACAACCTAGAGAATGGGAGGTAATATTTACAAACTATACATCCAATAAAAGGCTAAGATCTAGAATCTACAAATGCCTCAAACAAATCAGCAAGAAAAAAAAAATTCCATTAAAAAGTGGTCAAAACACATAAACAGAAGCCTTTCAAAAGAATAGAGACAAATGGCCAACAAACATGAAAAAATGCTCAATATCACTAATCATCAGGGAAATGCAAATTAAAAACCACAACGAGGTATCACCTGACCCCTCTTATAATGGCTTTTATTAAAAAATCCAAAAACAATAGATGCTGGTGTGGATGCAGACAGAAAGGAATGCTTATACACTGTTGGTGGGACTGCAAATTAGTACAACCTCTATGGAAAACAGTATGGAGATTCCTCAAAGAACTAAAAGTAGACCTACCATTCAATCTAGCAATCCCACTACTGGGATTCCTCCAAAGGAAAAGAAGTCATTTTATCAAAAAGACACATACACTTGACTGTTCATTGCAGTATAACATAATTGTAAAGATGTGGAATCAACACAGGACCCCGTTAATTCATGAATGGATTAACAAAATGTAGTATATTATATCATGGATTAATATTCACCCACAAAAAGGATGAATTAATGCCTTCTGCAGCAAGTTGGAAGGACTTGGAGACCATTATCCTAAGTGAAGTATCACAAGAATGGAAAAAGAAACACCACATGTACTCTCTAATAAATTGGAACTAACCAATGAGCACATATGTGCACAGAGGGAAGTATAAATCATTGCAAATCAAACAGAGGGGAGGATGGAAGGGCAAAAATCTACCTAATGGGTGCAAGGAACACTACTGAGGTGATGGGCACACTTATCAGTGGCCAGATTTGGACTGCAGGTTGTGGTTTGCCAACCCTGGTTCTATGCTTCAAAACAATGCACAATGACTAATGAGTTAACAGCCATTGCTCTGTGCAACCTTAAAATTTGTACTTTTTAGGTGAACATTTAAGATATCCAAGAAGATATTTTTACCTATAATCTCTATATAGTTCATCTGGGCCTTAGATTTCATGTCAAGCATTTATAGTTTTCTCAGTAAAGGAGAGAGGTCAGCACAAAGAGAAAATAAAATTTATTAAAAAGTTAAACAATGTCACATAGCAGTTTGCCCATTATATATTAACTGTATGTTAATAGCATTCATAATATCCCTTAGGATTACTAAACATGTGAAAAATTAGCATATACAACAATAAAAATGTAAATTTTCCTACTTTGGTGACTCATTTTTATCTTTCCTTTTGTGTACAAATAGAATATTTCCCTCCCTGCCTTAGGTCAGAGGAAAGTGAAGTTATAAAACAAAACAGTTGTGGAGAAGCAGGATGTTTATTACTTCTAATGCACACAGATACTAAGAAATTTTACTGAAAAACTTGTTTAGGTACAATAACTGTATGCCTTTAACCTGGGCCAGATGCTGTATAACTTATTGAAATACAAAGACCATCACAAAATACCAAGTAATGATTTATCAGCACACTTGAGAATTTATGATGGAAGGTCTGTAGGATAAATTGAACAGAGAATTTTGCTAGGACATGAAAACTGATTGTTCTTAATATGAAAATATGAATGTTTCAAATATCAATATAATACTGTAGCAGCTGCTAGCAAATATGAATAAATTTGTTATGAACTTATTTGAAAAAAAAGATTATGTATTCTAAGTATTTGAACCAATGGACTTTAATTTTACTTTCATTTCTACTGCACAATTTTCTACTTGTTACTTCTATTCCATATTATTCAGTCTAGGAGTAACACTTCCATACATACCAAATGAATCTTAACTGCCTGACATTCATTCTAACCACATGCACATACAAAGTCTCTGTGCCTCTCTTGGTCTCTGTCTGCCCTTCTCTCTCACTCTCCTCCCATCTCCTCCCCCCTCTCTCACTCACACTCATTCATACCTACACACAAATACACCCTGGTGTGGAAATGAAATGACTTTATTACACAAAAAAATATATCTCTAGGTATTAAAGTATCACACAGAATAACCTACCCAAAATAACTTAAATAAAGTGGTAAATGCCTGTTTTCCCTAAAACACAGTGTTTTCCTTCTTTTACAAGTTGTCTTTGTGAATAAGTCTATTTATTTATGAAGCCAGCCAGGTGCAACAAGTATGAAGCAGATATAAGGTATATTAGTCTTTCTGAACATGCTTCCTTCTCTGACTATTTAGAACATTAAACTTTTATTAAGGAGTTGGAGATGTGCTCAATCCACTTATTATTCATCCCTGATATACACGATTGATTTTGAAATGAAAAAATTCAGCTCAAAATGGCTTTTGGAATATTCACTTTAGATGTGGTGATATTATGTCTGCTAAAATGCCTTGAATATTATCTAGGAAATTAACATGTGATGCATTGCTCATCAGCATTATATAAAATCAAAGCAAAACTTTTGAGTATATCACCTAATTTAATTGAAATTTAATGAGATAATGCATTGGAATGTATGTTGTAAAAAGTCATCATTATCATTATTACACCTCATTTCTCCAGCATTATATTGCACATGGTATAGAAGTACATTTTCCAAACCTTATTTTTTTCAATGCTGAGCACAATTCTAATAAGAGATGTATACATTCAGGCATTACAAATTCCTTTACATTAAGGAGTATTCTCTCTTCTGCTATCCACTCTCTCCCACCTACCCAAACTTTAGTTTTGGTGCCACATTATTTGTAGCTTTAATTGATCTATTACCCTTTCTCAGCCATTTAAGGACATTGTTACTGTTGTCCTGTGTAAAGAGACCATATATAGAAAGTCAATGTAGAATAGTAGTAGGACATTAAAATTAAAGCTCATGGAGCCAGGTGCAACCACCTTTTAATTAACAAAATAAACATGTCCATTAATCGTTGTATGTTCTTGGAAAAGTAACTCTCCTGAATTTGAGTTTCTGCATCTGGTATAAAGAGGAAAATGATACTTACCAATATGACCTTGTGAAGATTACATTAGTGTAGCTAAATGCATTGTCTGAAGTATAAGTAAATATTCAGTAAGTATTTGACACTATTTTTCTTATTGTTATCATCATCATTTATCAAAAAATCTAGTCAGAATGTAGAATGGAGGATGGAGAAGGCAAAAGGGTGGATGCTACTTAGAGGAGTTACATCTGAAGGAATGTACAGCCACTGTTACTAGCAGGTATCTGAAGGTTAAAAGGCAATTGATGCTATTCTAAAGGGTTTAGATGTCAACTAAGTTAATGGGGAGTCAGTAAATACTTTGAAATGAAGAATGACCAGATAAGATAGCATTTTAGAATGATTACTCTGGCAGAAGTGTGGAAGAAGATAGGCTAGACCAGTGTGCAGCAGGGAAGGGACTGTGTCAGCAATCTGAGTTAAGTTTGAAAAGTATTACAATAATGGGTTATGTGTAACAGTAATAAGAAGTTGAATTCACCACAAGGCAATTTGATAAGAAATAGAGCTGCAGGCACCAGGTTAGGGTGAGGTGGGGAGGCAGTTTCAGACAGTAGATTAGGATTTAAGGCAAAACTTCTGCCTGCATTAGGATGAGGGATAGCAAATGTGTAGCTCCAGCTAGAGTCACTTGAGTGTGTGCAAAAAAACCAAGCGGGGAGTCAGGCACGGTGGTATTAGAGAGGGACACAATTACAAGACATAGGGTCTAGTGTGGAAATTCAGGCACTATATTAAGACCATCCACCACTTATAATATCCCAAGCTTGAAGTCATATATGTGGTAGCAGCAAGGTTGATTCAACTAATATAGTCATATGCCATTTAACAAAATTTATTGAGGACCTATTATGTGTCTGCTTCTGAGTTAGGCAATGGTATATGAGAAAGAGTCTAAATACTCTAAAATATGGAGGCATGGTTGAGGTTTGGGAGTATTATAGCAATAGCTGAGGAGGCTCTAGTGAAAGGATATCTGGAAGGACAATAATAGCTCCGAGTTGTACAAATGTATTTTGCTCAGTGTTGTATAGTTACATTTTTCTCAGTGTTTATGCATATACGTTTGTGTGTGTGTGTGTGTGTGTGTATAAAAATATAAAAATAGGGTCTCACTCTGTCACCCAGGCTGGAGTGCAGTGGCACAATCATAGCTCGTTGTAGCCTCAAACTCCTGGGTTCAAGTAATCCTCCCACCTCAGCCTCCCAAGTAGCTGGGACTACAGGCATGTGTCATTACACCCAGCTATTTTTCTTTTTTTAAATTTTTTTTGTAGAGACTGGGTCTCCCTATGTTGCCTTAGGCTCATCTTGAACTCCTGGCCTCAAGGGATCCTCCCACCTCAGCCTCCCAAAGTGCTGGGATTACAGGCATGAGCCACCATACCTGGCCTTGAAATAATTTCATTAACTAAACTATTTAAAAAAATAATTTTCTTATTTATTTTATTTGAATAATGCTCATACTGAACCAACATCCTTTTGTTCCCACCAACATTATAATTTGACTAGGCCTTTTTATACATTCTTAACACTTAAGACTTTTGAAATTATTTATAAAGTTTTTTAGATCAGTTTTAGGTTTCTAGCAAATTCTGTCTCCACCCATTGTCAACATCCCCCGCCAGAGTTGTGTATTTGGTACAATCGATGAGCCTACACTACCACATAATTTTCACCCAGAACGCAGAGTTTACATTAGGAATCATTCCTGGTGCTGTACATTCTATAAGTTTGAACAAATACATAATGACATACATACATTCATGTATCCACAAAGAGTATCATACAGAGTACTTTCACTGCCCTAAATATCTCATGAGCTCTTCCAATTTATCTCTCCCTCCTCCTCCAACCCTAGAAATCACTGATCCTTTTAGCATCTCCATAGTTTTGGCTTTTACAGAGTGTTAGAGAGTTGGAATCAGAGAGTATATGACTTTTTCAGATTAGCTTCTTTCACTTAGTAATATATACATTTAAGTTTCCTCTATGTCTTTTCATGGATGAATTGTTAATTTCTTTTTAGTTCTAAATGATGTTCCATCGTCTAGATGTACCAAATTTTATTTATTCATTCACTTGCTGAAGAACATGGCATTTCTTTTAATATTTGGCAATTATGAATAAAGCTGCTATAAAGATCCATGTGTGGGTTTTTTCTGTGAACATACCAACTTCCTCCTAATGCATGCAATTCATTTAGCTTTATGCCAGTCTCTTATCTCACATTTTTTCAGAATTAAGTTATACTCAATAATCTGACTCCAGTTTTGATGTTTGACTTCTCACAGCTTTCAAACCTCACCCTTTTCTCTTCCCCGCAACTGGGCCATTGGCTAAGAAAGCCTGGACACTCTGTTCTGTAGCTTCTGCAGTGGAAAGTTCAAAGCATAAAAGCTCTTACCCCTGATTGCACAATAAAATGACACTAGACATGAATGTCTCACCTTATACAAAATGAATTACAAATGTGAATACAAGACTCAAAATTATAAAACAACTAGAATAAAAGGTAGGAGACAATCTATGCGAAATTGAGTTAGTTGAAGTGGTTTTAGATATAACACCAAAAGCTTAACCCACCAAAAAAATAGATGTTAGATTTCATTAAAATCAAAAACTTTTGTTCTTCATAAGCGCTGTTAAAAATGAAATGAAAAGTCACAGACTAGAAGAAAATCTTTGAAAATATATCTGACATAAGACTTGTATCCAATATATACAATGATCTCTTAAAATTTAATCATAATATAACCCAATTAATTCAAACATAACAAGAATAGGAAAACATTCGTAGCAGATATTTCATCAAAGTAGATATATTGATGGAAAATAGGCACACGAAAAATGCTCAACATTTTTGGCCATTATAGAATTGCAAATTAAAACATCAAGGAAATAAACCAGACACCTACTAGAATGGCTAAAATTCAAAAGATTGACAATAACATTGCTAGAGAGAATGTGCAGCCAGAGGAACTCTAATTCATTGCTGGTGGGAGTGCAAAGTTGAACAGCCTCTTTGGAAAATGGTTTAGTAGTTTCTTACAAAGTAAACATTGTCTTACAATATAATCCAGAAACCATATTCCCAAATATTTTTCCAAGTGATTTGAAAAATTGCTTCCATGGAAAACTGAGCAAATGAATTTTTATAGAAGCGTTATTGATAATAACCAAAAAGTAGAAGGAAACAGATGACTTTCAATAGGTGAATGGATAAATTGTGGTACACCAGTGTAATAAAATACTATTTAATGATAAAAAGTTAAGAACTATACATAAATATAAATGAATCTTAGCCACATATTAGCAAGTGAAAGAAAACAATCTGTCATTGTTATGAAAGGTTTCATACCCTTTAAAGGTTTCATACCGTATGAGGTCATTTATGACATTCAGCAAAGGAAAAATTATACCATCATTAAACAAATCAGAGGTTGCCTGTGTTTCAGGATGGGAAGAGGTTGAATATACTGGTAGACACATGACACTATCCATTTTTTAATATTCATATAATTTTATACAATAAGAAGTAAACCTTTGCAATGATTTAAAAAAAATCATTGAGGTGGTTGGGATATCAGGGTGTAATGCAAAATCTAACAAAATAATCTAACTATAATTGTATGAAACAAACTTACTAAAGTGATTGGGTAAAAAAGCAACTGATTTAAGGATAGATATACAGATCACTGGAATTTAACTGAGAATCAGAAATAAATGTTCATATTTAAGGTCAAATTATTTTCAACAAGGGTGAAAAAATAACTCACTTGGGGGAACAGTCTTTTGAAGTAATGGTGCTAGGACAAGTGAATATTCATAGAGAAAGAACCACATTCTATACCAAAATTAAATAAAATATATCATAAAGCCAGTATAAAAGCTAAAAATATAAAACTAATTTAAGAAATTATAGGACTAAATCTCATGAACTTAGATTACACAAAACTTTCTAAGATGTTACACTAAAAATACAAGCAACAAAAGACAAAATAGATAAATTTGTCTTTATCAACATTAAAACTACTGTACTTAAAAGGACAAGATCGGGGAGTGAAAGCACCACCCATAAGCTAGGATAAACATTTTGGAAATCATATATGAGATAAGGACTTTTAATATTTAAGAATCCTTACAACTCACTAACAAAAATACAATTGGGCAAAATATATCAATAGATGATACACGAATGGCTAATAAACACATGAAAAGCAAAGACGTGAAAACAATCCAAGTGTCCATCAATATATGAGTGGATTAATAAAATGTGGTATATGTATACCATGAAGTACCTCTCAGCCACAAGAAACAATGGTGAACTAGCACCTCTTATATTATCCTAGATGGAGGTGGAGCCCATTCTTCAAAGTGAAGTATTACAAGAATAGAAAAACAAGTGACACATGTACTCACCACTAAATTGGTACTAATTGATCAACACTTCTGTGCACATATGGAAGTAATATTCATAGGGCATTGGGCAAGTGGGAGGGGGAGCAGGGGATGGGTAAATTCACACCTAATCAGTACGGTGAACGGTGTCTGGGGGTTGGGCATGCTCCAACTTGGGTGGTACAAAGTCCATGTATGTAAACAAAGCATTTGCAGCCCCATAATATTTTGAAATTAATTAATTAATTAAAAGAAAAGAAGCACATGAAAAGATGCTCAACATCATTAGCCATTTGGGAAATGCAATTTAACACAACAAATGAGATACCATTTGACATCCACTAGGATAGCTATAATCAAAATGACAGATCATAATAAGTGTTGACAGGGTGTCAGACAATTGGAGGTCTCACAAATTTCTAATGAGACTATAAAAAGGAGCAGCTATTTTGGAAAACATTCTGGTAGTTCCTCAGAAGTTTAAACACAGAGGTGCCTTATGGTCTCCAATACACTTCTTTGTGTATATCTTAGAGTAATAAAAAGCATATTTCCACACAAAAGCTTGTGCCCAAATATTCATAGCAACATTAGTCATAAAAGCCAAAATGTGGAAATAGCCTAAATGACTACTAACAACTGATAAATTGATACATAAAATACAGTCTATTCAAGCAATGGACTATTATTAAGCAATAAAAAGAAATGAGCTACTTCTATTTGCTACAATACATATGAACCTTGAAATTATCACACAAAATTAAAGAAGCTGGTTATAAAAGAACACATAGTTTATGATTTCATTTATACGCAATGTTCAGAACACAGGGACAGAAAGTAGATTCATAATTTTCTAGTAATGGTTTGAGGGGAATTGAAGGAAGTGGAAAGTGACTGCTAGTGGTCACAGGTTTTCTTTTTGGAGTCTTGCAATGGTGCTAAAATTGATCACAGTCGTAGTTACACAACTCTGAATACACTAAAATATCCATTGAATTGTACATTACGATCAGTGAAATTGTACAGTATGTGAATTATATCTCAATCAAGTTGGTAGAAATAGTCTACAGTAACCTATATACTGCTGTATTCTGTTTGACATGGATATTAAATCTGCACAAAATAGGTTTCACTGATATGAATAATTCTCCAATTTGCTTCAAAAAGTGTTATTTCTGGTGACATGTCTGTTCAAGTATTCTTTATACTAAAATTATCCTAATAAAATATTTTTCCCCTGGGACACATGTATATTGATAAGCTGAAAAAGAAAGAAGGTTATGACTAGAAAATCAACATAAAAAAGATAGAAAACAGAGCTTGAGCAATCACCTTTCTTCCCAGATTTCTTATATTCAAAATTATAAAAAACATTAGCTCTAAGGATAGAAACTGGCTCTGGAGCATCATCAGAAAGTGAATACATTATGAAACATACTGAAATACATAGAGAAGCAAAGCCAGGAGTAGCAGTATGCCTAGCTGGATCCCAGTGACAACAACAATAGTGATAATTAATTACATGTGTGATGTTCAGTGTTTCCCCTCATGACAAGACAGCAACAACACTATTGTACCTTGCAAAGAAAAATTAAGGCCGAGAGAGCTCACCCTTGAACTACCTCTTTAATGTGTCATGAGTAGCCTCTGCTCTCTGTCATAAGCACAACCAGAAGAGGGCAGGTCTTTAGCGCGAACAGCATATAGCATATAAACAAAATGCAGAAAACATTCAAATACATTTGAAAAGATGGCCTCAATCTCAGAATTTCTGATAGTTATTTCTTTTCTAGTGAGATTATGTTGTGTTACTTGCCTGTGTATTTTCACCTTGAGTTGTTTGAGAAGATTTTTTTTTCTTCCTAAAATTTTATTGGGGGAAAACTACAAAACATTTACAGTACAATGTTTACAGTCACAATTTGTAGTGAGCTGATTTCCCAAAATATATTACCACTCAAGTTGACTTATCTTGTTACATTCAAACACCTACTCTGTCAAAGTAGTCCAGAGAGTACAT
>CAUYRT010029711.1:0-134294 GCA_963574885.1 Lepilemur ruficaudatus
GGCATGCGCCACCATGCCCGGCTAATTTTTTACATGTATTTTTAGTTGTCCAATTAATCTCTTTCTATTTATAGTAGAGACGGGGTCTCGCTCTTGCTCAGGCTGGTCTTGAACTCCTGACCTTGAGCTATCCACCCGCCTTGGCCTCCCAGAGTGCTAGGATTACAGGCATGAGCCACCGCACCCGGCCTGGATTGGTGATTTCAAAGTTACTTTCTTTGTAAAGGTTAAAGTGGAGACTTCCTTATCATGTTGGCTAAAACTGGCCTGTTTGGGGATTTTGTGCTTATCTCACTCTCTCTTGATTTCTTGGAAGGTCAGGTAAACAACTTAGTTTTCAGCTTGGTGGAAAGGAACTTCAGCACGAGTAATAACATTTCAGTTTTGGTTACCGATAAAAAAGGATTTGCTTGTGCTGTTTAGCTATTTGTTTTCTCTATGTTTCATATGGTTTTTCTTCCTCAATTCCTCCATTTCTGCCTTTTTTGTATTTAGTTGGTTTTTTTGTAATGTACCATTTTGATTCCCTTCTTTCCTTTTTTGAATATGTTTCAGTTATTTTTTTTGTGTGTGTGGCTAACTCACGGATTACAATTAACATCTTAAATTTATAACAGACTAGTTTGAATAATACCAATTTAGTTTCAACTGTATATAAGCACTCTGCTCCTATACATCACTGTCCCTCCCCCTTTATATTTGTACATGTTATGACTATTGAGAAAAGAAAAATAGCTCTGAGTTATGTGAGGTCGGCAGAATTTACCAGGCCCAGGACTATGGGGCTGCAGTCATGCCCCACCCCTTTACCCAGGGGCATGATTTAAAGGCATTTTCTTTCGGACTAGTGTCTTAGCCTTTATCTTCACCTTCTTGGAATTTGTGACACAAAGAACAATGAGTAGTCAGTTAAAAGTTTATGATTTTTTTTTTTTTTTGAGAAAGAGTCTCATTCTGTTGCCCAGGCTAGAGTGAGTGCCGTGGCATCAGCCTAGCTCTCAGCAACCTCAAACTCCTGGGCTCAAGCGATCCTCCTGCCTCAGCCTCCCGAGTAGCTGGGACTACAGGCATGTGCCACCATGCCCGGCTAATTTTTTCTATATATTTTTAGTTGGCCAGTTAATTTCTTTCTATTTTTTTAGTAGAGATGAGGTCTCACTCTTGCTCAAGCTGGTTTTGAACTCCTGACCTTGAGCCATCCTCCCGCCTCGGCCTCCCAGAGTGCTAGGATTACAGGTGTGAGCCACTGTGCCAGGCCTATATTTTTTTATTTTTAATATTTTTAATTGACACATAATTGTACATGTTTATGGGGTACATAGTGATGTTTCAATACATACAATGTGTAGTGATCAAATCAGGGTAATTAGGGAAATCCAAAATATTGGCCGGGCACAGTGGCTCACACCTGTAATCCTAGCGCTCTGGGAGGCCAAGGCAGGATGATTGCCTGAGGTCAGGAGTTCGAGACCAGCCTGAGCAAGAAGAGTGAGACCCCCGTCTCTACCAAAAATAGAAAAAATAGCCAGGTGTGGTGGCGCATGCCTGTAGTCCCAGGTACTCAGGAGGCTGAGGCAGGAGGATCGCTTAAGCCTGGGAGATGGGGGCTGCAGTGAGCTCTGATGACGGCACTGTTCTCTAGCCAGGGCAACAGAGTGAGACCCAGTCTAAAAAATAAAAAAAAAGGAAAAACAGAAAAAGAAGACTAGAATCTGGCAAACCAAATAGGAAGCTATTGAAGGCAAAAGGCAATAAAGGCCTAGACTAAGACTATAGGGATAGAAAAAGAAAGGAATAGACAGCAATAAGAAACATCCTATGAAGAATAATAAGGAGATTGTGCTCAATTTATAAATCACAGAAGGGCTATGTTAAGAATTTCTTCAAAATAGGCCAAGAAGGGCCAGGCGCGGTGGCTCCCGCCTGTAATCGTAACACTGTGGGAGGCTGAGGCGGGAGGATCGCTCATGGTCAGGAGTTCAAAACCAGCCTGACCAAGAGTGAGACCCCGTCTCTACTAAAAATAGAAAGAAATTAGCTGGCCAACTAAAAATATATAGAAAAACTTATCCAGGCATGGTGGTGCATGCCTGTAGTCCCAGCTACTCGGGAGGCTGAGGCAGAAGGATCGCTTGAGACCAGGAGTTGAGGTTGCTGTGAGCTAGGCTGGCGCCACTGCACTCTAGCCCGGGCAACAGAGTGAGACTCTGTCTCAAAAAAAAAAAAAATAGGCCAAGAAAATCAGAGTTTAGTGATAGTGGTCAAAGAGAGAAAGAAATTAAGATAAGTGAGTTTGGAGAGAAGGAAGTACTAACTTCATTTTGGGGGCATGGTGACTTTGCAGTACCAGTGGGACATGCAAATATTCAGAATACAGCCAGACAGAGGTTATGGGTAGAGACACACATTGGGGAACAGTCAGCACTGAGAAGATAAATGAAGCCGTGGGACTGAATAAGCTCTAAAAGGGAGAGTGCTGAAAGGAAGAACTGAAATGCTAACAGAAACTAGAGTCAGGTGACAGGAAGAGGAAGGAAAACAAGAGAAGGCACAGAGTGGTACAAGGAAAATAATGCAAATGATGTTGCGAGAATTTCACTAAACAGATGTTGAATAGTATTAAATAAAGAAGCCAAGGAGGGTGAAGACGAGGAAAAGGCTGTTAGATTTGGCAAGAGATCACCATCAACTTTGAGAGGCAGTATTCAATGTGATGTGGTGACAGAAGCTAGAATGCAGGTGGTGGAGCCAACCAAAAGGAAAAGATTTCTGTGGGCAATGTGACCACTCAGGATTACATCTGTTTTGAAAGAAGCTGTTGTAATATAAGACTCTAAAAAAAAGGCAACCTGAGTCAAAGTGCTAGGTAATGAAGAAAACAAGCCTAAATCATTGTGCTCCATATATTGAAATGCACTCTACACAAATATATAAGCCAGTAACTCACCGGGCAGGGTGGAGGGGGGACCCAAACAAAAAACATGAGGGACATAGACTACATCTACATACAGTAATACGGATGGTTCCCACAAGCAATATTAAGGGAAAGAAATCAGTTACTAAAGAAACCAGACATAAAAAAGTACATCCTGTATGTATGTCTGTAAATTTACATACAATTCAAAAACAGCTGGCCAGGTGTGGTGGCTCCTGCGTGTAATCTTAGCACTCCGGGAGGCTGAGGCAGGAGGATCGCTTGAGGGCAGGAGTTTGAGACCAGCCTGAGCAAGAGTGAGACCTCATCTCTACAAAAAACAGAAAACTTATCCAGGCATGGTGGCGCGTGCCTGTAGTCCCAGCTACTCGGAAGGCTGAGGCAAAAGGATTGCTTGAGCCCAGGAGTTTGAGGTTGCTATGAGCTATGATGATGCCACTGTTCTCTAGCCCAGGCAACAGGGTGAGACTTTGTCTCAAAAAAAAAATGCCAAATTATTAATCTACACTGTTAAAAGTCAGGATAGTGGTTGCCCTTGTGGAAAGTGAAGAAAAGAGGCCCAACAGTGGCTTTAGGGCTCCTGATCGTGTACTGTTTATTGATGCAAAAGCTAGTTACAAAGGTGTGTGCATTTTGTGATAACTCATTAAGGGGTACACTTACAAGGCATGTGTCTTTCTGTATGCATGTTTCAATAAGAAGTTAAGAAAAAACAAACATGAGGAGGCTGCTTAGGCTAGAATGGTGAGAAGCTCTCAGGTCTCAAGTTGTAAATAGAACTTCTAGTGGTTGAGAGATGAGAGGAGGCCTGCATGGTGTCTTCTTTACTGAGGAGTTGAGACCAGCAGTATATAAGAAGTAATACATATTTTATATTTCATATATATACATAAGGAGCCACTGCCAAGATGCCCGGTTTCTCTGATAATATTTACATTTGTCTGAAAGCCTTGATTTCTAACAAACTTCCACTGCTAATTTTTATATATTTATTGAACATGAGAGTTAAAATCTGAGAAAATACTGGAAGTTTTCCAATCTGACCTATCCAAGTGGTATAAGTTGAGTTAAAACCAGAACTTGAGGTAAGGCAGGCAGAAATGCTGCTTCACTTGTGTCCAGAAGGTCTCAAAGCTCCCCAACTTCATTATTTCTCTAACTGAAACATTTTATAAAACATTCCATTTTTTCACCTGTTTCAGGCATTAATCTATACAAAAGTTCCCATAATATCTCAATCCAAATAGCAACCCCAAATGAGTAATTCTGACAGGTATACATCTTGTCCTTTGCATATAATTGCTTATATGAACACACATTTAATTAATTTAATTTGACAAATTTAAAACTTATTCAAGTCAGTTAATTTTTATGCTTGGAGGCTGTTCAAAGGTGATTACACATAACCCTTTTTGTGCTTTGGAACACATCCCTGTTTAAAAACATTCACAAGGGACAGTATTGCCGTTAAGTACATATGGTTCCTCCAGTTCTCCAGGCTTTGCAATCTTTTATCCCCAAAGCATAAAAATGAACATGACGACTTTGTTCCCTATTCCTTCTACTAATTGTTAATTGA
The DNA here is from genome assembly GCA_963574885.1 of Lepilemur ruficaudatus. Taxonomy (NCBI): domain Eukaryota; kingdom Metazoa; phylum Chordata; class Mammalia; order Primates; family Lepilemuridae; genus Lepilemur; species Lepilemur ruficaudatus. The sequence goes on from CAUYRT010029711.1 coordinate 4,515, forward strand.
TGCTTTTTACATTATGGCTATCTCCAAGACTCTTTAGAGAGTCTGAAATATAATAAGTAACTCCGCAGTTACCTGTGAAAAGAAAGAAAATCAACACCATGATCATCGTGTACCCAAAGTACAAAATGGTGCTTGCAATGCCTGTGATTTGAAGTTTGGCAAAGAGGTAATGAACTGCATAAGTAAAAAGATAAACAGCTGTAAAGCTGCTGGTAAAAGGGATCTCCACCACCAATGATAATCCTGCAAAAAGAAGTAGAAAAAAATGACTTTTCAGTTGAAATTCTAACTACAAATGGATTAGCAATTATTGTAATAACAAAGAATACAAGATAAAATAGATAAGATTATGGATTTAAGAAAGTAAAAGGTAAAGTTTTATAAGAAATGTAATAAAATATATAATGTATGTCTTGCTTGGGGTGTCCTAACAATTGTAAACTCAATGTTTCCAGGCCTACCACATGCGCCCTCTGGGACTGCACTTACAATGTGTACACCCTATCATTACAATGCCTCGGCCCTGGAAGGCATTCAGTTCAGCTTCAACATACTAGCCAGAGCTGTGCTGTGCTTATTGATGCCTCAGGCTAGGTGTTAAAAAAAAAAGAGAGAGTAACATAGAAATTTAGGATAAACTTTGTGGTTAATAAGATTTGTTTTAACTGGTTAAATTCAGGACCCATGGATGCATGACTGAGGTCAACAGTGCAGGTTGGTCTCACCGTATACCATGGACTCCTAGCGATGACATTACCATAAGGACACTGGGGCCAGGGACCAAGGGCCAAGGGGATAGACAGTGCAGAAAAGAATTAGCATAGCAAGTCTGAGGCTACTGCATTTAGAAGGGCCTGCTTGCAAATTGGCCCTTGGCTTGCATCTGGGAATTTGGCATTTAATCATTCCCTGACTGAGAAGACTGGTGTGCTATACCTAGACTGTACAAACAAGGTGATTTATGGTGAATACTTGCTTTCCTTTTGGGAGTCTAGACCTTTTGCAGTTGCTAGGCAGAGGATGCCTATGTGACTAGCTTCCAACAAAAACCTTGTATGCTGAGTCTCCAATGGGCTTCCCTGGGCAGAAACACATTGCACATTTATTACCGCAGTTTTCACTGCTGGAGAAAGGAGCACACTCGGTGCGCTCTCTAATAGGAGGGAGACAACATAGGAAGACTGTGCCTGGATTTCTCCAGGATTCACCTGTGTTCTTTTTCCCTTGCCAATCCTATTGTGTATCCTTTCTCTGTAATAAACCCTAGCCATGTGTACATCTATATGCTCAGTCTCATGAGTTGTAGTGAGTCACCAAACATGTGGGTGGCCTTTGGGACCCCTAAAACATTTTCTAAGAAATAAAAACATACTTGGGGTATGATGTACACTATTCGGGTGGTGGGTACACTAAAAGCCCAGACATCACCACTATACAATATATACACGTAATGGAATTCAACTTGTACCCCCTAAATCTATTAAAATTAAAACTAAATAATTAAATAATTTTAAAACACCATTATATGCTTGTATCATTAATGATGGTTGCAGATTCTTTATGACAAAAAGTACTATAGAATTAATGAGCAGCTAAGAATAATATATACATAATTATATTTTTAACCCTTATACCTTTATAGCACAAAAACAAAATGCTCCAAAACAACATGTAATCATTCCCTCAGGCCGCTCACGTCTGTAATCCTAGCACTCTGGGAGGCCGAGGGGGAGAATCATTCAAGGTCAGGAGTTCGAAACCAGCCTCAGCAAGAGCGAGATCCCCATCTCTACTAAAAATAGAAAGAAATTAATTGGTCAACTAAAAACATATAGAAAAATTAGCCAGGCATGGTGGCGTATGCCTGTAGTCCCAGCTACTCGGGATGCTGAGGCAGAAGGATCGCCTGAGCCTAGGAGTTTGAGGTTGCTGTGAGCTAGGCTAACGCCACTGCACTCTAGCCCGGGCAACAGAGTGAGACTCTGTCTCAAAAAAAATAAATAAATAAAATAAAGAATCATTTCCTCAATCTTCTATTGTCACCTTTAGAGAGTCATATATAACTAACAAAATAAGATGGATTTGGGGATTTCAGTGAACAAAGTACACTACCACATCAGTTATCCAGAATGACATGGTAACCAAAAGCTACTAAAAGGAAGAAAAAGGGCCTTTAGCAGCAATCTCAAATCCACAAAACACAATCCTACCCTAAGCTGCAAAGAAAACTTTAATTGTTAAAAAGAAAACATTGTTGAACTAGAGATCTTTTATATGTCTAAATATCAAATCAGTCCCCTATATTTTTCTGTTAACAGAATATTACACAGCAATTATAGAAACCAGGCAGACAAAAAACACTTTCTGTTTAAATTTCCCATCAAAATAGCATTAACCTTAAATTCAGATGCTGCCCTCAAAAAAAAAAGAAAAAGAAAAAAGAAATACCATTAACTTGATAGCCACATCAAAGTCAAAAATGTGTCATTAGGAAAACACAATGTAAAACCGATCCCAAGTTGTAGAAACCATGCAGTTAACATTTATTTCAATTCCTTTCTAAAAACAGACTTGTAATTCCAATAATACAAGTTTAGAAAGCTTAAGATACATTAGTTTCTTATGTCTTTACCTCAGCACATACATGAAAATAACACAGCAAGACTGCAGCTTCCGAACAAATAATGAGAAGAATTATAATGACTAAGAAAAGAAAGTCAAACATGCAGTACATCTGATGAGACCTGAAAATAAAAAGAAGAGGTTTAAAATAAACTTTAAATTCACAGTATACACAGGAAGATCAATCCAAATCTATATAATAGACTGTCACACACTTCTCTAAACCTTTTTTTTCTAAACTTCTAAGTCTTTATTCCAAACCTTCATCTATCCATCTATATCAGAATAATATTTCCTTACCTCTGCAGTCTCGGAGCTTGGTCACACCTTCTGCAGTCAGAACCAGTGCTGCTACTTGCCCATGTTTCTTTGTTCATATTAATTAGTTCTCACTTGAGACCCATCAATATCTATAATTTTCTCTATACACACACTTTAAAACATGATTTCTCTTTAGAACTGGAAGGCTGTAAATGCCACAAATACCAGCGACTACATCATAAAACAGAAAACCACAGAATCAAACACCACTTTGCCTTGAAGGTCTTCTGACGTGCAGCCTCTCCAAGTATGTCTGTATAGCACAGCACACATAATTCTATTAAATATACTTTCAAATATGCATCTTTTAAAAAAATCTGTGTGTGGATTACATTTAGGTCAAACTTTGAAAGAATAAAGTAATTCCCTTCATTACTATAGAGCTGAGCTGACTAAATTGGGATGATCAATGTCCATTTTCAAAAGCCTTCTGGCGATAAGAAACTGATGAACCAATCAATATCCCATTTTAAAATTTCATGTAAAATATATACTTAGGTGTGAGAATGAGGGACAGGGGTTGGGGAAAATCATTTCTGTAAATAACAAATATATAATGAAGTTGTATACAACAAGCACATTGCTTTTAATTAAAATGAAAAATAATTCATCTAAACAACCTTTTAGTTTTTGCTTTAGAATTACTTTCCTATCAAAAACATCTGGAAAAATGGTTACTATAATCTATTTTGCAGCACGTCAAATATTTAGTTGCTGAAAAGGTAACAGATTTCATTGCTTATCTTTCAAACAAATTTGTCACAATGCTGTTTAAACAGTAAGTAATTAATGCATGATTAAGCCTAATTTTTGAGGACTTAAAAGTTTTTTCTGAAAGATTGTTTTGAGACAAAAGCATTATAAAAACACACAGTTGGCTACTGCGTTTAACTTTATTTATTTATTTATTTACTTTTGCCCACCTTTAAAAATCCCTCCACAATAACAGCCCAATTGACCAGTTCCTGAAACCTGAATGCATTCAAGAATCAGGAAGAGGCCAGGAGCAGTGGCTCACCCTTCTAACTCCAGCACGTTGGGAGGGTGAGGCAGGAGGATCGCTTGATGCCAGAAGTTCAAGACCAGCCTGAACAACATGGTGAGACCCCGTCTCTAAAGAAAATTTTTTTTAATTAGCTGGGTGTGGTGGCCGTGCCTGTAGTCCCAGCTACTCGGGAGGCAAAGGCAGGAGGATCGATTGAGCCCAGGAGTTTGAGGTTGCTTTGAGCTATGATGATGCCACTGCACTCTAGGTTGAGTAAGATCCTGTCTAAAAAAAAAAAAAAAAATCAGGAAGTAAGAAAAAAGGGATGCAGAACAACTGCAATAGCTGTGACAAAGCTAGGGCACTAAAGCTGCTGCACTTTAATCAGAGAGTACTGGATCTTAATTTACATGCATTTCTAACTATCTTATTATTAGAATTCTGAAACCACAACAGATTAAAAATAGGAACTAAAAAGAGGAAAGGTATAAGGAGCAGGCATCCTGATACCAGAACTAACAGTTGACAGAAAGGAAGAAGACAGAAAACCATTACTTACAGCTCAGTACACTTGAAGACCCAAAGTCAGACGTCTTCAAATAGTTTTTAGCAGAGGAACTCTAAATGAAATCTTGCGTGGAAGGCCAGTATAGAAAACAGACAAAAATCAGAGCTGCCCCTTTCCCATCTTTAGGCACCCCCTTCCAAGGGATCTCCACACTCCCACCCCGTAAAACAGCTCGTTTGAGACCAACTTCTCTAAGTCATTCAGAAAGTCTTAACAAGAGATTTTTAATTTTAAAAAGGAAATCTTTATAGAGATTTCTTTCCATCAAAAAGTGCCTTTAAAAGGTTGTGAACAGGCCGGCTGCGGTGGCTCACGCCTGTAATCCTAGCACTCTGGGAGGACGAGGCAGGAGGATTGCTTGAGCTCAGGAGTTTGAGACCAGCCTGAGCAAGAGTGAGACCCCATCTCTACTGAAAACAGAAAAAATTAGCCCGGCATGGTGGCACATGCCTGTAGTCCCAGCTACTCGGGAGGCTGAGGCAGAAGGATCGCTTGAGCCCAGGAGTTTGAGGTTGCTGTGAGCTAGGCTGATGCCGTGGCACTGTAGCTGGGGCAACAGAGTAAGACTCTGTTTCAAAAAAAAAAAAAAAAAAGAAAAGAAAAATTAATAGCAAGGAAACAGAATACTGTAAAAAATAAATGATTCACATAGTATCAACAAAATATTAAAAACCCCTGGAAGAACTCCTATAATTAGTATGTTCAGAGAAATTTGAAAGACTGTTCTATCTATAAAATGTGAACATGGTACCAGAGAAGAGTAAGCAGAGAATATTCTCCACATTCTTTACTTTCCCTCCTGTTACTGGTATGAACTCTTAGCTAACATCTAAGCCCAGTCCCTTCCTCTGGGCACTGACTGAATCCTTCTCCCTCTCATAAATTCAAGAATATCAATCCTAGAACTGCCTTGTCTTGGGTATCAGTGATATTTCCTCTATTGGATCATTTCTATCAGCTTCCAAATATAATATTCAAATATCCTCCATTAAAGTAAAAACAAAAACAAAAACAAAAAAATGATTACTTGAGGCCAGGAGTTCGATATTAGCTTGAGCAACATAGCAATATCCCATTTCTACAAAAATTAAAAAAAAAATTAGCCAGCCATGGTGGTGCGCACCTGTAGTCCTAGCTATTGGGGAGGCTGAAGCAAGAGGATCACTTGAGCCCAGGAGTTTGAGGTTACAGTGAGCTATGATGACACCACTGTTCTCTAGCTCGGGCAAAAGAAAAAAACTGTCACACATGAAAAAAAAAAAAAAAAAAAAAATATATATATATATATATATATTTCGACTTCCATTCTCCTCTGGCTTCTACCATCTTTCTTTTTTTTCTTTTATAGAAAACATTAATACTTAGCTAACTTTGCTCACTTTCTTCAATTCCTGTCCTCCTTCATGCTCTTGAACCTACTGAAAATAAGCAAATGTTCCTACCAAAACTGCTCTGAACAAGCTGGCCAGTGGGCTTCCTGTTGTTAAAAGCCAGTTTTCTTCTTGATATACTTGGGTCTAGCCACAGGACTTAACATTTGATCTCATTTTTATTTTAGAGACAGCTTATTTCACACAGCTTCTAGGATCCTACTCTTCGATGTTTTTCTTTCATCTGTTCATTCTACTCCTTAGTTGGCCTAGTATCTTATTTTATGCTTCCCTCCTCTAGAAAGCAAGTTCTTTGGAGCAAAGATATTATTTTATATCCCTCACATCAAGAAGAGTGCTGGGCATATTTTAAGTGCTCAATATCTGTTGGTTGACTTAGTAACAGAATGGAAACAAGAAAGAATTTGTGTAAGTTAAAAATACGACTGCAACAAGAAATATTTTAGTGGACAGTGAATAATAAAATAAATATATCTGAAGACCAAGATGTGCATCTGGTTCAGTGAGTCATAAAAAATCTCACAATAAGTAAAGCAAAAATCCAAATAAATGACAAATAATAGATAGAAGTTAAGAGACATAGATACTGGTTATTAGAAAACATCCAATAGGAATTTTGAGCTGAAACAACAGAAACATTGGGAGGTAGCAATACTCAAAATACTGGAAGGGATATTTCCTAAGCTGATAAAAGTCACAGCTTTTCAGATTGAAAGATTTTAGTAAACATTAGGTTACACTCAAAAGAAAAAAAGTTATTCTATATCTGATGAATTCTGTGTTTCCAAGGAAAAAGAAAATATCTTAAGAGCATCCAGAGACTTAAAACCAAGTTACTTATAAAAGACAGGTACCAGTTTGACATACATCTTCTAATCTGAAATATTGGACTACAGGAGAGTTGAGGAATAACTTCTGATTTCTTAAGGAGAAAAAATGAGCCTGAAAAACTAAACATGTTTAATTATTGATTAAAATATGAGGAAAATAGGGGCCCATAAAATTTAAAAACATACGCACAATTATGTGGCGATGTTATTCAGGGGAATATGTCAACCAAATTTAAAAAAAAGAATACAAGAGAAAGAACACAGACACAAGAAAGACACAGGACATAGAAACAGGAACAAAGTAGAAAGAATTTAAAGGAAAATCTATTAGTCTTTAGTGCCTAGCTGATCTTCCTTTTAAAGATATGGCTAACATCTGCTTCCTGTGGGTCCAATTTCGCTGCTTTTTTTCTGGAGTGGATATTTACTTTAATAATAAAGATTTTTATGGTATTTGAATTTTTATCCTATAGATGAAGCACAGAATGATTAGTGATAATCATACTATAACCATAATATAATTACTACAAGATAGAATGCATGTGCTGAAATCTTGAAAACACAAAATTAATATAATCAACAATTGGGAGACAAAGTAGGGGAGGAGAGATGGACCGAGGGGTAACTGTTAGCTTTCTAAATTTTTGAAATGGAAAAGCAATAAATACTGTTTAAAATAGATAAATCAACAAATAGAAGAATACACATTTAATTTAGCAGACATATTCATAAAGGCAAGTACTGGAAGAACAAAATACACATAAATAATAAAAATCAGAGGTATAAAGGACAAGCGTTGAGCAAGTGTGAGAATACTAAACTCTGTTGAAATGTAAATTTTTGATGATACAAAATTTGTCAGCCCATCGTTCTGGCCCATTACATGGAACTGTGTTTGGCACAATATAAGCCATTGTTACGGGTTGAGTTGTACCACTCTCCTAGTACATATGTTGAAATCTAACCTCCAGTATCTCAGAATGTGACTTTATTTGGAAATAGCATTGTTGCAGATGTAATTAGTTAAGTTACAATGAGGTCATACTGAAGTAGGAGGGCCTCCATTCCAAGACAACTGGTGTCATTATAAAAAGGGGAAATTTGGACACAGTGACACACACAGGGAGAATGCCATGTGAACATAAAGGCAGAGATAAGGATAATATGTTTATAAGTCTGCAAGCCAAGGAATGCCAAAGATTACCAGCAAACCGCCAGAAACTAGGAGAGAGGCATGGAACAGATTATTCCTCGCAGTCAAAAGAAGGAACAAACTCTGCTGACACCTTGATCTTGACTTACAGACTTCAGAACTATGACAATAAATTTCTTTTGTTCAAGCATGCAGTTTGAGGTATTTTGTTACAACAGCCCTAGTGTACTAACATGGCTGACAAAGAATATTTGTTAAATATAAAAATGATATACCTCATTTTTCACAAGTGGACATCATGTAATCCTGCAGTCCCCAACTCCAGGGCCAAAGATTGTTAGGGACCAGGCCCCAGAACTCTGCCGCCCTCCCCACCCAACAACAGTTTGTGGAAATATTGTGTAAATTGGGAGGTGAGCAGCTGACTAACGAGCTTATTTATAGCCAGCCACTCCCCATTGCTCACACCCCACCGTCCTTAGTGCCAAAAAAGTTGGGGGAACCACTGATTAATCTGTGTAATTAATTTCATTAATTAATAGATATAAAAGGAAGCATGTATTTATAGTTGTTAATATATAGGTAATGGATCAGGATTGGAGACAGTTAACAGTAGTGTCTTTGCAAGAATGGGACTAGTCAGAAAGGAAATTTAACTTTTCATTTTATGCTTTTTTGGGGCCATGTGCATTTATCACTTATATATTAAAAAAGTAAAAATAGGGAACTGATAAAAAGACCAGTGCTATCTGACTGGAGGTATCTTTTTTCAGGTTAACCAGTGAAGTGCTTTAAAGCTTGGAATCAACTGAGGAATCTTGACTTACAATTACTTGTAGCTATGGAAATCTCTCTATCTCTCAAGCAAAATAAGATACCTTTTATGTATAAATGTCCTCATATTTGATATAATTTACAGGTTTTTTAAATTACTGTTTCCCAAGAGATATCAAGTAGAACTAAAATGAATCAATACAGACTGAGTTGATTAAGTGGTTTAATTGGAACAGACAGACAGTAAAAAAAAAAAAAAAGAGTAGTGTTAACTGTTAACCGTGCCCCAAGATAATGCCTGAAGTGCTGTGCTTGTCTTCACTCAATCATTATTCCACAAACATTTAATAAGTGCACACCACACACCAGGTGTGTTCTGGGCACCAAGGAAAGGATGGTGAATAAGTTGTGATGGTCTCTGCTTTCAGGGAATTTACAGTTTGAATTATACGTTTGTGTACTAGTTTCCTGAGGCTGCTCTAACAAAACACTACAAACTTAGTGACCTAAAGCAACAGGAGGTGTTTAGTTGTATTTTGAGTTTTGTATCTCACAGTTCTCAGGGCCAGCAAGCAAAGTGTGTGGCAGAACTGTGCTCTCTTGGAAGGGTCTAGGGGAAATCCTTCCCTGCCTCTTCCAGTTTCTGGTGGCTCCAGGCTTTCTTCCGCTTATGGTTGCATCACTCCAGTTTCTGCCTCCTTCTTCACATGGACTTCTCTGTGTCTGGGTCTTTGCCTCTTCTGTGTTTTATAAGGACACTTGACATTGGATTTAGAGTTCACCTGGGTAATCCAGGAAGATCTCATCTTGAGATTCTTCACTTAATTACATCTGCAAACACCTTTTTCCAAATAAGGTTACATTTACAGGTTTCATGGGTTAGGATGTACAAATACCTTTTTTGGGTCTGCAATTCAATCCCTGCAGTGTGGATAAGTGAATAGGTAATTCCAATCCAGTGTGATAGGTGCTATGCTAAGTTATAGAAGGTTACAGGATACACAAAATGATTAGTAAAGAGGCTTCAATTCAGTCTGAAGCATTCAGGGAAGACTTTTTAAGTGATGTGACATGTAAGATGGAACATGAAGAATGACTAAAACGAGTCAGATGAGGGTGGGGGGCTGGGATAGATGGGATGAGAGGTAGCTGGAAGAAGTTTAAGGTGGCTGTAAAATATGAGATGAGAAGCTCAAAAAGAGATGATGTAGGTAAACAGGGCCTGGGTTGTGACTGTCACTGAAAACTATGTCTTGCATATTGGAATCTGAAAGTACAAAAGGGATAGAGATAGATTTGCACTGTGTAATGATAATCTGGGCTGTAGTGTGTAGTATGCATTGAAGAGGGTTAGGACCAGAGGCCAAGATACCAGAGGCCAAATAAAAAGGTATTGCAGTAATTCCAAGAAAAGGTGGTGGGGAATAAAAAAAATGGGTATGAGTGATATTAAGAATATAGAATTATTATTATAGCGATTATTAAATACAACTAAACTCACAGGTGCATTTCTATAGTGTTTCTAAAGTGAAGATAGATTCCCAGTCTCTAAGTTTTTCAGCTGAACTTTCTCTAACTATGACTAGCCCACAGGTAACAGTGTAAATCTAATGGCCATTTTCGATAAGCATCTTAAATTTCTGAAATATGTCTTTGATGTGTGGACTGATTTTCTTTAGTTTTTGGAGCTATGGGTACACTTTTAAAGAGTGGAACTGCACCCTTGAGTGATGGATATTGCTTGCAACTCACTCTTGATTATGTGCATCTGTTTAGTTCTCTTGGCTTCATAGTTTCACAACATCCTTGTATATATAGGTTAGGAATGCAGAAGGGTGTTATCAATGTGGCTGTGGAATTCTGTGCAGAAAGAACTAAAGGCAGCTGCAGTGCGAGAAAGTAAATATGTCACTTTGAACATAAGCAGTCCCTCAAGCCCAATAGTAGTGCACATTAGAAAAACCCATCTGCTCCTTCTCACCTGGGTGCCCATTCACCATGGCAGGGGTGTGCACAATGATTGGAGTGCAGAAGAGAGATTACCGTAGTTCTCAAAGTCATCTGGCCAGAAACTTTGGGGCAAAATATTTACTTATTTGCTAATAATTCTTCCAGAATCAGTACTTATGAAATGGGTGAAATAATAACAATTAATTGAAAACACTGTGTCAAGTATAACTCCCAGCAATTGAAACGGAGAACAACAAAAATCCCTAGACAAGGTTCACCCTAAGTATGACAGTGACATCACTTTGCTATTTCAAACATAGCTTTGTGGCCCCTTTATATTCTCTTTCATAGCAAATTTCCTGAGTTGTGTTAACACACTTCCACCATTTTCTGACTTTCATTGTTCTTCCCCAAGACCCCATACTATATGAAAAACCATAGTGTAGCCATTTTTATTAATCACAATATTCAGTTTTATTTTCTCATTATAAACATTAGGCTTTAAATGACTTCAATGTAGCTTTATAACAGATAGCATAAAAATGCTCCTTCTTTGAGTTGGCAACTCTCCTTTTTCTTATATACCACCCTCACTCTATTGTCCCATACCTCAAAGGAATTTATGTGCACTTAATTTTGCTGTGACAATCTGTGAAATAACTGGAAAGGAACTCTATCTTGGTAGAGTTCTGTCGTTAGAGAGGAATACTGGGAGCACAAATATTGGGCAGCAGTTCATATGCATCATTCACTGTATCAGTGTAGTAACTTATTTATTGACATCTCCTAAATAAATCTGGTCTTCTTAAAAATGAAAAGATTTACATGAGAGTTAGAAATTAAATTTCATAATCAACTGGCTTCAAATAAGCAGCAGCCCTATTGTCCATTTATTTTCTGTCAGAAAATAAATATTCTTAGTGGTCAGGGTTAGACATTTAGGATGACAATGATTACAAAATATTACATGCCAAAAATAGATTTATTTCCATTTTAAGTTGCTCAGGATAGGCTGATGTACAACTTAGCATGCTTTCTGTTTCTAGTCTAGACATAAGTTTAGGTTACAAAATTTTAGTGCTTTATGTGATCACTAACATTTTAAAAGAAAAATTTGCATGAAGATTACACTGAAATCTACTAGCTAACTTCCTCTTTTTCACTTCCCTCCTTAATGATTGCTCAGTGTGGAACTTGTTTGAAATACTTTTCAGTTTGTTTAAAATTTATCATGCCTCAATCCAAACACTGTGAACATCTGAGAGAAAGCACTTTGTAACTTCTAAGTGGACAGAGATAATATTTATGATAAAAGGCTATGTTGATCACAGGGAAAGAGTACAGAATAATCGAATTAAATGAAAATTCATGCCTTAGGAAAAAAGCAAATTTTTATCATAAAATTAGAAATCAGGAGAAGCTGGGCAAAACAAAGGTTATTTCAGACTCCATTTTCGGTTTTTAAAAATGTATTTTATATTTTTGTCAACATATACCTGAAATGGTAGTAAAATGTTCAAAGATGTATTTTCCCCTTCTCCCAAAGTAGACAAATGTCTGAAATAGAGGGATAAAACGTTTCCTTTCATCGTTCAAAAAAACCTTAATATTAGGTTTGTGTTACATTTCTATGTTGGCCAATTCTTTCTGATTACTTTTAAATTATAGTGTTTCCATAATAATATGCAACTCAGCATCTTCTCTGTGGGGCAGCAACTTTGCATTGGTAACAGGACATACCACTATTAACATTCTAAATTACAGCTCCTTGGTCTTCTCAACACACACACATTATTCCAGTTAAAGTGAAATGCAAGGATATTTAAAGTTTCTTCCAACTGAAACATTCATGAACCTATGAATGCAAATTCTGTCTTTCATCCCATATTTGTTTGTAGGATGCTGTCTACCATATAGTCTAGTCAGCTGAGCAATTTTTGCTTGTTGGGTATATGAACGCATGACAGGCACATTAAAGATCACCTGATTATCTTACAACAAAATGAAGACAAAATTCAAAGGATGTTATTGATGGATGTATTGGAAATTAAAGTCGCATCTGCACAATGGCAAATTTACATTCTGAGAGAAATATAATAATTACTCTGCACACAAGAGCTTAGATGTTTGTTTCTTAATGTAGGCACTGATTGGCTCTAAGTTGACTAAGGCTCCCACTTCCCTGTGCCTTTGTAGGGGGTGCGGTGAGACTAATGGTCCATAGGCCCTTAAAGGTGATCCTGCTTCCCATTTCCTCTTGCACCTCCCTTGAAAACATGCGGGGGCAGAGTACAATTAGCTGACTTGCTACTGTCATCCCTGTGGTAGTGACCACTTGGTTTTTGTGTGTTTGTTACCTCCTTTCCTCCAAATTTCAATAAAGACTGTACTTTTGCAAGAAGCAAAATATTGCTTCTCAAATTGTGAATTATTATTGCAGATATTTAAAATGAATGTGTATATACATTTTTGTTAAGGAAATTTATTTTATTCTTAGTATTCCTGGTACAAGTTTGGGCTTTATACACTTCACAACTTTCTTAAAAGCATTTAACTCATTTGGCAATTCATAAACAAATCTTGTGGCATAAATTGACATTTTATCTAAATAAAATTTCAATAACAATGTTGAAAATGAAGACTTATTCAGCACACTAAGTCTCAGCACTAATCTTTTCCACCCAAACGTTGTCCCATAACGACAGGAGGTGAATAGCATGGTTGTTTATTACTGTTCTCTGAACACACTATATCATCTGTCATGAGATTATATCACTCACAGGGCCTATGGGCTCGCATTTTCCATTCTTATAATTAGAAAATGTCTTCAGATGACAATTGAAATTTTACCTTTTTATCAGGTATTTATGAAGTACGTGTCTTGTCTGTTTCACTCTGACTAAAATGCCTTTGAGTGCCCCCTCTAAGTGACTCTACAGAAAATTCCCAGATTTGAGAGGAATATGAAACATGATAATCAGAATTTAATTTTTACCAAGCAGGGAATTATTCTCTTGCCTTTTTACTTTTTATGCTTTCAGTAAGTTATGCTGTTAAATAACCTTGTTACAATTATCCATAATTATATGAAACAATAACATTCCATACATGTTTCTTTTAATATATTAATAAGGGTATTGAGAGTTAAAAGGAATGAATACCTCATATCATCATCATTTTGTATTTGAACCATTTTGTTAGTATGTCTCCTGGTAATATTTTAGTCATTAAGCACATTTCTATGATCTTCCTTTTGCTTTTTGGCTAATTAATCGAATACTAGCTAGGGAGCAAATAAACATGTCTGTAAAAGCCAATATCCTCTTCAGGACTCATTAGTATGTTGAAATCTATAGGTAACTTTTTTTTTTTGACAAAGTGAGCCCAGAAGTTACTTAGCTAAAAAAACTTCAAGTTTGAAAACAGGAGTTTTTGCCTAAGCTAAAGTATGGCATGTAAAGTACTGGCATCCTCTGTTGATTTTTATATCATCATGAAATAGTTTACTAAAAAAACCTTAACATTTAAAAGTGTCTGTTTACATAATGGCTTTAGTGAAGAGTTTGCTTATTTCATTTACCATTTACTTCTTAAGATATGAATTTGTGTATTTATTTAAAAAATAAAGTTGAATTAAAAAAAAATAGTTAAAATGGCACAGGAGATCTTTTTCCCTCATTCATTCCTACAAGTGCAAAATCCAAAGTGCATCCTCCAAAGCTCAGCCGAGGCACCACTTGAGGGAAGCCCCTTCTGACCTCCTCATTTGGAAGGGGACCCTCTCCTAGACCTATCTCCAAGAGATCTTCTTAATAATTTCTACCCTGGATTAGATTGAACCATGATATTACTACACTTGTAGTTCAAAATCTATTATTGCATTAGGTTCTAATACTGATAGTTTTTGAAGTTTGTTGAACTTAATATTAACGTTAGTTATTTGTGTGTTACACTGCCCCCACTAATGTGTAAGCTCCTTTAGGTTAGGATGCATATCTGATTCTTATTCAATTCTACACCACACATAGCAAAGTGCGTGGGAAAGAGAAGGTATTTAATAAATATTTTAGTTAATGAAAACATATTCTGAGCTCTACTATAATATATAATATATAACAATAAAATTAGATAGCTAAGATGTCCATGTGGGTTGACTTACTTTCTAAATTTTCTCTCAAAATTTGTCCGTCTTACCCCAGAATTATTCCCAGCCAGTTCAGCATACTCACAGATCTATAACTAGGGCAATTTAGTAAAACAAACAAATGACTACTACTATTAATAACTGAAGTCACATGGCCTTTACTATGAGGAAACAGATACTGCTTTAATTATTTTATATATATGAACTCATTTAATCTTCCTAATGAGAGTAAGGAATCCCATTATACAGATAAAAAAAATTTGGGGAATGGAGAGATTAAATAACCTACAAGATTACAAAGCTATACATGAAGGAAGCGGGATTGAAACCCAGGCAATTTAGTTTCAGGGTCCATTGGCTTCATTACTTTGTTCTGTGCATAGCACTATAGTGTAGAAGTTGTGGAAGCTTACCATGGGCCGTTTAGTGCTCCAGAAATTTCCAATTGAAGAAGCTACTGATGTTGGATAGCTATCTATGCTATGAATATTGATTCCAGTAGAATTTGACTTATTCACATATATAATAATTAGGCAATTCTTCAGTTATTTGGCGATCAGATCCTCATCTCAAATTTTGTTTGAAAAATGGATTGTTTTACTTGCTGTACTATGAAGGTGTTTAATCACATTTCTGTTTCATTTAATGTTCATAACCAACCTTGTGAGGTAGAGACTGTTGGCTCCATTTTTCAGGGTTGTGAAAGGCCCACAAAGGTTAAATAACACATGCAACTCCCCCCAGTTTTGGTTTCACCTTTGCCTCTTGTCACAGCTTACTCTCTCGGCTAGAAAATCAAGCTTAAACCAACCCATTCATTTTCTAGACCAAGCAATGATGCTGTTTCAATATTTTAAAAAAAACCCTTGGGTTAATTTTTAAAGTACATAAAAGCAGCAAACCCTTTTGAAATTTCAGTGGCTCAAAAAATAGAACTGAAAAATTGAAGAAGTCCATTAATCACTAGTTTTAACCCCATGCCAATGTAGAAATAGAACTGAAAAAAAGAGTTAAAGTATATTTTCCTGTTTGCTTATATTTCCTTTGAAAATGATGAGGTTATCTCTAAAATAGCACTATAATTTTCTTTACAGTTAGACAATTATTTGTGGCATAGAGATCTTGTTGGCACCAAGGGACAAGTACGTAATTTCTAAGAACATGAACCAGAAAACCAACAGATCCTGTTGGCACCGTTGTGTCTGGTGCCCAGATAACAGAGGCAGGGCTCTGTTACGTAGGTTATGCGAGTTATCCCAACGTTTGTGGATATTGGCATTTCTTTGAGGGAGGGAGCCAAAACCTGTGGTGGTTTTGTTAGTATTAAAAGATTAATAAGTTGGTCTTGGTTTATAGTAATAGAAATCCATGAGGAAGAAACTAAACCAGTTTCACTATTATGATAGCCTCCAATGTGCAATTGGCTCTGAAATAGCCATTCATTATTTAAAATAACATCATAAATGTCTATTAATTCTTACTCCAATAAAAGCTGATGTTGGGTTAATGTGAACTCATTAAAAGCCTTGTTAATAACTAATGTAAATTTGCAATTTTGGTCCAAGCCACTGATTGGATCAGAGGCCCCTCACACATCATAACTACTTTTTTCAATAGTATCTGGAAAAAGAAACATTCATATCTAATTGCTTTCATTCAGAGTATATATATATATATATATATATATATAATCTGAATACATATATTATATATATTTATATATATATTATATATATAGACTTAAAGGCAAATCTCTCAACTTTATGTGGTTTTCACCATAGAAATTCAAAAGAAATTCATTAATGTTTGATACTCTCTCTATATAAAGGTCCCTTGACCTCCCCTATTTATTTGTCTTTCAATCTCTTATTCTATTCTTCCTGTCATCTTCCCTCCACTCCATTCCCAGCTTCTTTAAGGTGACATTAACCAGAAAAGCTATGGAATTTCTAGACCAGTGACTTCCTAACATTTTTAATTATGTACTCCTTGTCAAGTATGTGTATGTTTCTTATAAGCTGTAACACATACACTTTTGTATTAGTATATCATATATATTATAAAACTGTGGCCCCCAACCCCCAAGCTATGGACTGGTACCGGTCTGTGGCCTGTTAGGAACCTGTCCGCACAGCAGGAGGTAAGCAGAAGGGTGGAGTGGGGAGTAAGTGAAATTTCATCTGTATTTACAGCTGCTCTTCATCAGTCACGTCACTGCCTGAGCTCCACCTTCCCCCCTCTGCCCCTGAGTCCGTGGAAAAATTGTCTTCCATGAAACCGGTCTTTGGTGCCAAAAAGGTTGGGGATTGCAGTTATAAAACATACATAAAATTAAATGATAATTTATAATAAATGTGAATGGATATCCTAACATTTACCTTTTCTACACCCACCTTGCCCACTCTTCTCTGGAGACAATTGAGTATATTCTAAATAACATCTACTCACAGGTTTCTTTGTAACTAATTAGTTACAATTAATTAGTTGTTTTTGTAGTGAAGGATAACAATCATCTTGATCTTGAAAGTTGTCTCAGAGATCCGGATTTTACACGGTTCCTTTCTCTCTCTTCTTCCCTCATGCCCTGTTTCAGCATGAAACTACCAAGGAGAACGAGAGATTATGGCACAAAGTATGGGATATCTTGTCAATGATTTTGGTTGTTTGGCTTAAGTTCTTCTGCATCATTATAACTTGGGCCTTGACACCTGATATTATCTTCTGAAAATAA
The DNA here is from genome assembly GCA_963574885.1 of Lepilemur ruficaudatus. Classification (NCBI taxonomy): domain Eukaryota; kingdom Metazoa; phylum Chordata; class Mammalia; order Primates; family Lepilemuridae; genus Lepilemur; species Lepilemur ruficaudatus. Next base: position 21,984 of record CAUYRT010029711.1, read on the forward strand.
ATCTTTTACCGTAACAAGGACATTCATTCATCTAAACATTTATGGACAGGTTCTAAGTACTGGATTGTATGCTATAGACACAAGATTGAGTAACAATCCTCAGTGAGTTTATGTTTTCATTAGCAATGGTGAAATCAATTGAATTCCAATGATTTTTTTCACAATATATTATATATAGGAATTGTAACTGGGATATATACATCATATTGATAATAATAAGTCTTCTATGGATGTAGAGAGAATTGAGCAACTAACTTGGCCAAGAAAATTGGGGAAAGTAGGTCTCTCCAAAAGTGAAAACATTTGAGGGGCTTGAAATATGAGCTTATTAGAGCTTCACCTCTAGCTCTGTGGAGATACAGCCCACAAGGGCTGGCTCTAGTCATCAGAATACCTGATGTAAAAGGATAGCAATGATTTACTCCTATCAGCTCTATAATTGCTGGAGTTGAGTTCATGTTCCTTTTCTCTTTGTTAAACTTCTGCTGGTGATAATCATATCATCATGTTGAAATGGAACCTGATTGCAGCCTGCTACAAATACACTTTTTGTCAAGGACTTGTATATATTTGAATGGTGCTTCTTTTGGGATCCTATTTTAGCTTCTCTCTCTCTCTCTCTCTCGTACTATGTGTGTCTCTGTCTTCCTTCTCTCTCTCTCTCTCTTTCTTTCTCTCTCTCTCTCTCTTTGACTTTTCTTTCTCTTCTCCCTTCTCCTTTTTCTTCTGTCCACCCTCCCACCCCCTTCTAACTCATTACTTTCCCTCCCTTTCCTCTCTTCAGTGCTGGCCTTATATGTTAGCCAAATAGAAGCCTTATTTGGTAACTCCAGTGGGATTTTACTGACTAGATGCTTCACAATGTAAGAAACTCTGCTATCTGGTTCATAGTGGTGGACCAAGAGAACAGGATCTAGGATATCGGAAATGCTCAATATTTATTATTGATTGATTTAACCAGCCACTATATCTAGTGTTTTCCTTTATCATAGAATTAAATGCTTTTGTATTTCTGGTTGGTTTTAGGACAATTAGATTTGTCATGAGCCAAAATATTTAAGTCCCAAACATCTGCAAATATATTTTTGGCTTCTTAGTTGTTTATAAGGCAGAATCCAGTTTAAATCACATGAGCTCATTCGATAGTTTTCAGTGGCTTAATGAAGCACAAGATAAGCTACTTTCACAGCTAGTAGCTTTACTTGGGGCACAAAAACAACTAAAAGTATGTTGGCGTAGAACTGTCACAGGAACGTGTGGTTCAACCACACCCGAACCGCCCACCTAGTAACAACTTTTCATTACCAGCTCTCAAACTCCTGATCCCAAGAGATCCTCCTGCCTTGGCCTCCCAGAGTGCTAGGATTATAGGCATGAGCCACCTCGCCCGGCTCATTACCAACTCTAATCCTTGACCTAAAGAAACAATTTTAAAAACAAGAGGATTTATATACTTAATTTTTAATGTTTTATCATTATAAAATAACAAGTATAGTCTCCATGTTTAAAAGATGCAAATATTACCAAGTAAGAATTCAACAGATATAAACATTCCATTATACACAGCCAATTCCACCTCCCTCCCAAAAGGAAGCATGTTTATCATTTGCTCTGTAGCCTTCTAGATCTGTTAAAATGAATTTTCAATATATATTTATGCACTTATATCATTTTTCTTACAAGTTTTTTTTTTTGCCATAAATGGAATATATTATTCTGACAACTTGTTTTCCTTCCTGTAACAATATGTTTTAAAGAACCTTCTCTGTGCCGGTATACATTTATAGAGTTCTTTTTTTCCCCCTAATTCCGCCCCCCAACTACTTTTCAAGCATGTCCCACCTCTCCACAGTGCCCACTACGTCACTCAGATGTGGATTTACCTCCCACCCCCCAAATCCCTAGTGATCACTGCCACCAGTTGAGCACCATAGTGTTAATCAGTCAATACCAGTTTGATGGCGAGTACAAGTGGGGCCCATTTTTCAGGTCTTCTGTCACCTCACTTTGAATAATGGGCTTAAGCTTAATCCAGGATAATATAAGCAGTACTAGCTCACTGTCGTTTCTTAAAATTGAGTAATATTCCATTGTGAACATATACCAAATTTTAACAATCCACTCATGAATTGACGGGCACTTGGAGTGTCAAAAAAAAAAAGTGGGCAAAAAGACATGAACAGAAACTTCAAAAGAAGATAGATTAATGGTCAAGAAACATATGAAAAAGTGCTCAACATTTCTAATCATTAGGGAAATGCAAATCAAAACCGCAATGAGATATCACCTAACTCCAGTGAGACTGGCTTTTATCAAACAGTCCCAAAACGACAAATGCTGGTGTGGATGTGGAAAGACAGGAACACTCATATGCTATTGGTGGGACTGTGAACTAGTACAACCTCAATGGAAAGTACTATGGAGATACCACAAAGAACTAAAAGTAGACCTACCATTTGATCCAGCAATCCCACTACTGAGTATTTACCCAAAGGAAAAAAAAACAACATTTTATCAAAAAGACATCTGTACTTGGATGTTTATAGCAGCACAATTCACAATTGCAAAGATGTGGAAACAACCCAAGTGCCCATCAATACATGACCAGATTAATAAATGTGATATATGTATCCCATGGAGTACTACTCGGCCATAAAAAAAATGGTGAACTAATACCTCTTATATTAACCTGGATGAAACTAGAGCCCGTTATTCCAAGTGAAGTATCACAAGAATGGAAAAACAAACACCACATGTACTCACCATTAAATTGGAGCTAATCAACACTTATGTGCACATATGGAAATAACCTTCATCAGAAATCTAGCAGGTGGGGGGGGAGGAGATGGGTAAATTCACACTTAACAGGTACAATGCACACTATCTGGGTGATGGGCACACTTATAACTTTGACTCAAATGGCACAAAAGTAATGTATGTAACCAAAACGTTTGCACCCCTGTAATATTCTAAAAATTAAAAAAAAAGGCAAAAAAAAAAAAAAAAAAACCAAGAAGAGGATTTAGGAAGAGCAATCTGCTCCACAGGCCTGTGTTGTTAAAAAGCTGTAATCTTATGCTGTGATATTAGCATAAAACCATACTGTTATTATGAATTTATCTGCAGAGCTATTTATACCTACCCTGTTTTCCAATTCTTCTCTCCTTGTCAACTGATACTTATTTACAAATTGATGCTTCCACTAGTCCTTGCTTTAATTTCACATATCTTGCTATATTAGCTTGGGGCCTTGGCTTCACTATTTTTTTTTCAGGTTTTTATTTCTTAGACAATTTTTCCTTCTCTTTCTTATAGTCTTGCAACCACCCTCCTACTTTGGCCTATTCCATTTTCTGCACAATTTACTATATTCTTTATGTCACCCATTGATCAATGTTATTCTTCTTTTGCTGCAAGGCTCCCATATAGGCATTCAGGAGATAGAAAGGAAAGAGAAGGCCATCTTAGGTATAGGTGTGCTTTTTACCAAATTTATACATATTTTAAAGATAGAGTAAGGAGAAAATATTTTATTCTTATCAGTCATGGGTAATTAATGGATTATATTTTCCAGATAGTTAAAGCACAGTATATACAGTATAATGTTATACTCCTGGACAATTTTTCTGTAAGACATAGTGGAGCATTTGATCAACATAGCTTCAATATATGAAATAGTTTCTTAATATGGAAAGGTACCCTGTAGTGTGAAATTGAAGCACCAAGTATTTATCCACAGAACATATACACATCTTGGTTATTTCTTTCACATCATGCCATGAAATATTAGAATATATTTATATTAGAGAGTTATTCCTCAATATTTATGTTATGAGTTATCTCTCAATATGAATTTTCATGTTCTCCCTTAATAACAGAACTTTTAGCAAACATATACTTGCCCAGAATGCAAACTCCAACTCCCTTTATTGCTAGATGTGGCCATAAAACTTTAAATGCTAGCCTATGATATCTGAGAGAAAAAGAAGTATGCACCTTCGGAATCCTACCTCAACACACGAGTGTGGCCACTCAGTACCCTTTTTCCTTCCCATTGACTTGAATATGGATGAGAGCTCAAGACAGCAGAATAGGTAGATGAAAGGGGTCTGAGTTCTGAAAGCACAGAGCCTACGACATATTGGTCCAGGGCTGCTCACATCCAACTATTATGTGTATGTGAGAGAAATATGTTGTTTAAACAAATATTATGTTGGTTTTCTGTGATAATAGCCAAAGCTATAGCCTAACTAATGCTGGGTGATAAAATAAGATTCTAAACTTAGTTTAGTTTATTGTTGGAATGTGAGGTTTTCACTGGAATGTGGAATTAGATGTCTTCTCAAAATTCAGATAATTTTTGCAACTTTTTTGAGTTTATTTTGCATGATGATATGAACTATCTCTTGTCTTTATGTGAGCAAATAAAATATGTTCATACATTTGTATAATTATCAAGGTTATTCAAAAAATTGGGAAATATTTAAATAGTTTTTATAGAAGATTGAATTTTGGACTCTCTTTAATTAGTAAACCACCATCAAGAACAAATATACTAGTTCTTTAAGAAAAAAGTCTAACCTCAAGCCTTCCCCTACATATTTTCCATCTTCACATCTCATTTGGTTTAAAGAGACCACTTCTTACACTGTCTCCCTCCTCCAGACTTCTTTGGAATCTGTCTCTGAAAATTGCTTTTTAACCAGACACCTCACCCCAGGAACAGAACCAGGCCCTGTGAGCACTGGGCATATGTCACCCAACCATATGGCTCATTCACTAGTGTTTGCTCACATTTCATTTGGCTTTCCTTTGATTTCAGTGGCTTCAAATTCATGATATATTTCATTATATCCCCTGACAGTAAAAAATATCACTGGAAACCAAGAAAATATAAGTTATGTAAAACAATGAATGCCTACCAAGATTTGTAGGTTTCAAGGAATAATAATTAATCTCTAAAGTACAGTATCTCTAGAGCACTATTTCTATATATTCTGAGGCTCACTCTTACAAGCTCTGTGTTTTTTCTTTAAGTCTTAGAACTTTGATTATATCCTGACAAAAGAAATCTATGCTCATAAATTCAATGAAGGACTTGATTCACTCACATGACCATCAGATAATGAGCTGATTAAAGTTCTGTAACTACAATAATATTAGCTTATATTATATTTCACTGTTCCAACCTCTTAACCTTACAGTTATTACTATTGCTGACAAATAGTTTTAAAAATATAGATAATAAAGGAAACATTTTCTAGAATCTGGTACCCAATGCCCAACAGACATAAAAATGTGGCTCATGGGTCCCTTCAAAAGGCTTATCTCTTTTAAACTCATTGCACTGGCATTAGGAATAGAGTAGTTGATTAGAATCCTTGTCAATACTTAGAAAAACTTTATAAATATTTATTTTCATTTCACAAAAGTAACAAGAATCATAATGATGCTACAGATATTTTGTGCAATAAAGAATCTGCCTCAAATAGTTTATATATCTAATATTACTTTATTTTTGTTCTTCTGTTTATTGGTATGCATTTCACCCCAATTCTATGATATTTTATAAAAATTAATATAGGATAAAAGGTGAAAATCTCCTCCCTCTATCCTTTTGATTCCACTCATTCAAAGTACTTGCTGTTAACAATTTTGTGCCTGTTTAGCCAGGATTTTGCATGTTCTTATTCAATCATATAGAGAGGTTTATGCTACTATCTTTATAGCTATCAATTTTTGTATACACACATATATTTTGACATTAAGGGTTGGATATGCTATCCATATTGGTCTGCTGCTATTATTTTCCAGACACCTTATATCATAAGCATCTTTCAAAGTTAGTGCACATGGATCTTACTCCATCTTTTTAATGGCTGCATAGTATTCCATACAATAGATAAATAACAATTAAACACATTCCTTCCTTATGGAAATTTAGACTGTTTCCTTTTCTTTCAGTAACATGCAATACAATGATAACATCTCTGTACATATATTTTTATGAATATGCTCTATTTTTTGTAAAGTTCTGAAAATGTCAATTCAAAGATATTTTAACACTCATTCAATAATAACTAAAACAAAAATTCTTACACATTTTTGTTGTTCTAAGGGCTTCTCCCTTAACCATACTTTCCAGAGTAAATCCCAAATCTAGAATTTTGCATTTAATGTATTCATTACAAAGCATCTCAAATGGGTTGTAGAGTCAAAGTAAATACCCCACCAGACAATGCCACAACACTTTAGAATGACAGAATGCTTAAAATAGAATATTTAAGTTTGCACTTGTAAATGAGATATAATTATGGCTCTCAAAATGCAGCCATGCTATAGTGACATGTCCAAGAGTAAATTCTTTCCTGCATTCTTAGTATTGATATAAATGTCCAAGTGGTGAGTATATGGTTCTGGCATGTTTAATGTTTCTGTCAGCAGTTGGGCAGGATTTCTCCTATTTTAGGGGAGCTATATCATAGGTCAGTTAATACTTTCTTATAGTATTATTTCATTCTCTCCAATAGATTTGATGGGATCTATGAAAATTTTTTGCAGAAGTGACCTAAACACTCTAATCATAACAACTTTATAGAACATTAACATTTTGATACAACTTATGTAAGGAAGGTTAGAGTTTGCCAGAAGCACAGAATGCTCTATTGGCATACAGCTTGAGTACACTGATTTTTGCTGTAAAGACGTTGACTTCACTTAAACTAACTCATGACACGTTACAGATCTAGTTTGTTAGGAAAACCACAGTTCATGGAAACCAGATTTCTTCACCACAAAGAGAGTAGGAGATTTTTTTTTTCTCATTGGAGATAAATAGCCCCAGTTGAACAGATCTAAGAACATTAGTTTTATTGTCAGGAGAATCAAAATTATGGATTAATATATCAATAGAGAGGCAAGGAAATATGTTTTAATTGTTGCATAAAAGTGTTCAATATGTAAGGTTTCTTCAGTGCCAATGACCATGTGGGATTTATAGAAGAAGAAACTGTATTTGGACTTATATCAGGATTATAGAACACTACATTGTTGGATGAATTTTAGAGAAATCCTACAGATAAGTTTAGGTCAAGAGTTTACTTGCTAAATTGTAATTCGTGGAGCACTGTGCCAATTCTGGCTTCTTTCACGTGGAAACTTCTTAGGGGAACATGGCATCTCCAGAATTAGTGAGAGGGCCTTGTCAAGAAAAAATATTTCCAGTTATTAGTCCTTTTTGGTTAAGAGTTAAAGAAAAGTTATGGCCAGAAACAGAGACCGTGATGTATCTATTGATGGTGAATGTGCCAGGGTATCATTTAAAACAGAATCAGCAATTTTGCGGGGAGGGGGTACTGCTGTCTTTGTATATATAAAGGGATTAGTCTTAATATGTGACTTATACCACTTTTATTATGATAAAATATACTTCTTGGAGACAAAAAGAAACAGGTCCAAATGAATAGTATTAGATAAAAAATACCATGACTTTCCTTCTAAAAATTAGAGATCATTCTTCAGAAAGCCTTGAACTACATAATTATGAGCTATATGGTAGCTATTTAATTCCAACTAAAGAAAGTGATACCAATCCTGTCTTCAACACAATTCCAAAATAGAATGTTCATAAACCATTGCAAATACATAGATTATTATATTTTAATTTTTACATACTTTGATGCTTTCACCAAGTGGGCAATCTTTGAATTATGCAGCTCAAGCAGGCCAAAAGAAACATCTCCATATCTCTTTAATTGAAGCAAAATAATAAGTGATGAAAACAAAAATATTTACACAATATTAAAAGCCAGATCATCTGGGCATGTGTCTTACCTTTCTTTTGCGAAGTCTGACTTGGTTGTCTGTGGGTTCCTGGGTGGCCAGAGTCTCCCGTAAGTGTAAACACTGCATGTCATCTTCTGCCTTGACCTTAGGAAGACTTTTGTTTTGATGTTCTGAGAAACCACTCTTCTCCAGGCCATTTGCAGCTGACATTCCACTGGGGCAGGAAGAAGGCTGTAGAAGGCAGCTTCCAAAATCTGCTTTCAATAATGACCGTCCTCTGTCTGCACAAGGAATAGCCAAGAACTTATCTTGCACTACACTGCAGGTGCTTCTTTCATTCTCATCTTTAGGGAAATCAGGTTTCCGTCGTTGTTTAGCAATTACAGCAGAATTAAGCAATTGCTTCTCAGGCACAGTATCTTTCACATTCAAAGAATCAAACGCATTTACTTTGGGTGCATCTTTTATTTCACTTAAGTTTATATCATTATAAAGCTCCAGGCTTTTACTTATAGTGTCAGCAACTTTTCTCTCCCCACTTTCTTGTACCAGTGCTAAATCAGCTTTACTAGCCACTCCCCAGGAGTTAGGAGAATCTTTGTTACTTTCCATGATGGGTAATGTCTTCACTAAGGAGCCTGCTCCTTCAACGGTATGTTGGCCTGACATTTTCTGCCCTGGGGTAGTTGAAATCCGTTTATCATCTATAAGGTATAAATTAAAATCGGTATCCTCATCAGAAACATGCACTAGTGTTTCTGTGCTGGCTTCCAGGGAAAGAAACTGATCTTCACCTTCACGGTTGTCATTTTCATCCACCTCCTTTGAAATGTGACCCATTGGCCTGCTAGGAAAATCTCTTAGCTCTGGTCCATGACAGCAGTCTGGTAGTGAAACACACTTCTCTTTGCGGTCCGCATTTAAAGTTGCATCCTTTTCCATACTTGCCTGCAAGCTGTCAGCTACTAGTCCATGATGACATGCTGTGTTACAATCATCAGAATTAAAAGGCTGTCCCTTCCATCGGGTCACATGTTCTTCCCAGCTTCTCTTTCTGATAGCTACAGACATGTCATCATAGTTTAACAACAGACAGAGAGATACATTCCATATGAGGCTAAAGGAGATGGAACTTGATGAAAGATTATTTCAAATTCACGGATCAATGAAGGGAGTGAGTTTTGTCATTTCGCCACCTATTAAAAAATTTTAAAAATATATAGTTATGGATACATTTCTAAAGTTAAAATATAGCTGGGAGGAAGACAGCACTTAATTTGTGCTGTAAAAGTTGAGGTAAGAGATTTTCTAAAGCTTCTGTTTAATAGCATTTATAGTGCTGTTTCTTTATGAAGCAGCCTAATGTTAGAAGAAAATTTTACATTTAATATTTCTGTCAAAAATCGTCAGCAATGCTTTTAAAGGAAGTTGGATTTGTCTACTAATGAATAAAAATATAAATACTGAACATTTAAAACTCTATTAAGGAAATATTTGGAATGTACTACTAAATAGAAGTCACCAGAAGAAACATGTTGCTCTAGCTTGCATGCTGTCCTGATTTACTTTTGTGAACACGGGTCATTAAAGAAATCCATTTGCTGTTTGGTTTGAATTGCAGCAAAGGCCACCAGGGAATTGTTCATGCAAAACTTGAGCTATAGAGACAGCATGTGTAATGTATTAGTGTGTGAAAGAGCTAATATGGATTCCAAATGACCAGGATGAATTTACTCCAGGGAGTGACTAAGAAACACAGAATAATCCAGTTTAGCTCATATTAACACACAATTCATGGATAAGAAAGCATAACATATACCATTCACAATACTTTGGGATAAATACATCTGTCCTATCACAGCTACTACTTGTTAGTAAGTGATGTTGAAGCTTAGAGAAATTAAATAACTTGCCCAAAGTTACACATCTAGCAAGTGAGCCTAAATTCAAACTAGGTCCTGGTCAGGGCTCAGGCTCAGATAGCCAACAACCTTCATTGTCTCCTTGGAATTATGAGGTTCTAACTTCATCCCTTCCCGCTGCCCCCCATATGTTTAGTATGTGTAAACTCTAAATGGCTCATGTAAGAATTCAAGTGAATCAAAAGTATAATACAATTGGTACTATTCTTCAGCTATTTGAGTCTCATTCTCTTTGGTTTCTAAGGAGTTTAGTTTGTATATTACTATTAGGATTTGGCCATAAAAATTTAAGTACACATGAAAATCATGCATAAGATAAGATCAGAATATAAACACATTCCAGGTATCCATCCTTTTGCCTTGAATTATTCACTCATAGTTAAAGGAAACAAATTGTACCAATGTAAACTCAACCTTATAAAAAATGACTAATCCAAATATGGTCCTACAATGGAACCAAATTATTGGACTATAAAAGGGAAATCCTATTCAAGAGCAGGCACTTTTTTTTTGAGATTTTATTTTATTTATTCATTTATTTTATATTTTATTTTATTATTTTATTTCAGCATATTATGGGGCTACAAATGTTTAGGTTACATATATTGCATTTGCCCCGTCTGATTCAGAGTTTTGACTTCACAAAAGAACTGTCAACACACAAGTTGGATTGGCTTATTGATTTCAGCCCTAAACAAGATTAACTGTTGTGCTGGTTTTGGGTCGCTTCAGTCTATTGAAAAGGACTCTGACTCCTCACCAAAAATTTCAAGCTATTCTTACTAAGCACATGCTGGAAAGGTGAATACTTTTGCCCTATAAAGACTGGTAAAGTTAAGAAATGTACTAGAATTTTGGTACCATAGCCTGACAAATATCTTTCCGGTTACTATTTGGTTCCCTCAAAGGTATGTGTCCATCTTTAAAAATGGTCAGCCTTCACAGTTTCCATGTTGGCATTCATTTTGCACTCAAAAGAAAACATAAAGTCTCTGAATTCCATGCATAAGTCATTATAGTGTGGGAGGCTACGAAAAGTGGAAAAAACGCATAGATGCAGGCCAGAAAATTTCTGCTTTCATGGGCAAATTTGGATTGTAATAGGGAAGTTCTGTTTTAGATGCTTTTTTTTCTTTATTTTTATCCAATGTAGAAAAAGCAGGCTAACTTAAGAAATGCTAAGTGGTGTTACTGTGTCATTCTTAAGTAGCATTTACATTTAAGTTGAGCCCAAATTCTGGTTTCATTTCTTTTACTAAGGAAAAATATAGTTTCATTAACTTTTTGGGAAAAAAGATTACACAAATATTTTGCCTGTAAGACCTCACAATGATATTATTAACTTATTTCACTCAACCTTGACAAGTAGGTAAGTATTTCTATCATATCAAGGAAGATAGTTCAACAAGTTCTGAGACAATCTAACTGCAAAGAGAGATTGTAAATTAGATAGATGCAATTTAGCATTAATTCTTTCTGTCCTCATTTCTAATCTAGATTTATTTCCAAATCACTCCTGTAAATATACACTGTCTGTTTATTTTATTTTATTTTTTTGAGACAGGGTCTCCCTCTGTTACCCTGGCTAGAGTGCAGTGACATCATCGTAGCTCACAGCAACCTCAAACTCCTGGGCTAAAGTGATCCTCCTGCCCTCAGTCTCCCATGTAGCTGGAACTATAGGACCTAACCACTGTGCCCGCCTAATTTTTTTCTATTTGTGGGAGAGATGGGGTCTCACTCCTGCTCAGTCTGGTCTCAAACACTTGAGCTCAAGCAATCCTCCTGCCTCGGCCTCCCAGAGTACTAGGATTATAGGCATGAGCCACCATGACTGGCGAACACTGTCTAGTTTTAAGATATAAAATTTCCTAATAATCATGACTATCATCATTACATTTTGGGTGCCCAGTTCATTCCGTGTCATGTGGTTTGATAGATTTTTTTTAAAAACATAATCTCTGCAAGCTTTTCTACCCATAGATCCCATTTAAATTCTGATTTGTAAGATTTATAGCTAAATCTGCCTCCATGATTAAAAGGCTAAACAGAATATTAATAAGTAAGAGCATTAGATTATTGTTGATTGCATATGAGCATCCTGGCCTCATTTTCTATATCATTTGAATTGACTATATTAAGTCCTGTAAGAAAGAGAAGTCTTTGTACAAGACCTGACTTTCCCTATGAACGTCCTCCCCAGGCTGCCTTATTTAAAATTATATTTGAAAGTACAGACTACTTATTTTGCAAATTTCTGCTACATTTCTTTTGTAAGCTTTTTCATGCAGTTTCATTCAGAATGAGCTCAGCTGCTGAGGATTTGGATAGAGGATCTGGAAAAGTGTAGGTCATTTCAGGGTGTTGATTTTACGAAGTGAATTTCCATGGGGATTTTTCACTTCTTAAATGCATGTGTTCAAACATCACTGTATTAATATTACAAGAGACTGTATGTATTTGTAATTATGCAATGATTCTGGAAAATACTTGTGAAATGTCCAAATTTGCTTTTTGTGATATTAATGCACAGGATGTTTAGATACAAAGTGATTTAGAACTTATTGTTTGGGTTGATTTTGCAACACTTACCACTCTTTAACATAAGAAATTCATGGCATACAGTATGCATTTTAAAAGTTAAGCAAAATTGATTGCTATTATATTTTAAAATAATAATTGGAGAAATTCTAGTTTAAGAATCCCTGACCTATATTTGATACCAAACAAGTATGCTCTGCTTTGCACTTGCTTCTGAAATACACATTCACCTTATAATTTGGCCTGCCAATTGTTCTTAGAAAAGAAGAGCTGATGATAATCACTATAGCTGGTAGCCTGAGAGAGAACAAGGTGCAAATGAAGTACTGAGGCTGAAATCTAATGTGTAGTACTCTAGATCTGACAGTAGTTAGATCAAAATCATGATTCAACAAGCATTTATTTAGTACCCAGTGAGTGGCAGAAACTTTGCTAATCATTGGGGATATAAATTTAAGTAATATATTCTACCTTTCCTATTGAAGCTTACAATTTTATGGGAGAAATTCCAGTAAACAAGGATGATAAGTCCTGTCATAACACAATACCATTAGTAGGTATACCAATACGAGGAAAAGTTTGACACTAAGTAGGGGCTCATCAATTTCCTTCCCTCCCTTATCTGCTCCTTCCTTCCTCCCTATTGAGTGATGTTGGAGATGGTGGATATGTTAGGTAGGGCTTCACTGAGAAGGAAATGCCTGAGTGAGCTACTCTGTGGTAAATTTTCTGCCTCTACAACATTCAAGTCAAATGGGAATTGAGGTAGATTTTCCTTTCAGATGGAAGAAGCTTTTCTTTCTTTCTGGCTTCAGATTTTTACTGTTGCTGAATCACCACTTTGGAAAAGATAGCAGAGGCAACAATAAATTCCAGAGAATTACTTATAACTTGAAAACTCATTAGTTACCTTGGAGGGGAACCACAACATAGGAACATTTCAGAGAACATTGAGAGGAGAAATTTTTCAGTGAAAAAATTTTCAGAATATGTCCCAGAATGAATGACCCAAGTCTTTGATTGAAAGGAACTCATGAAGTATGCAATAGTACAAGGAAGAAAAATAGACCATGTCAAGAAATATCATTGTGAAATTTCAGACTTAGGAGGTAAGCAAATTATCCTAAATGTTATCAGAGAGAGAGAGAGAGAGACAGGGAGAGAAAAGAGATTATATATTAGGAGTTAGGAATCAGAATGGTATTAGATTTCTCAAAAGTAACAATGGAAATAAGATGACTGGAAAATTATGCTTTCAAAATTCTAATGGGAAATTATGTCTATCTTAAAATTATTATAGGAACCTTATTTTTTGAAATCTCTTCTCAAAAGCTACTGGAAAAAAAGTTCCAGCTAAATGACAGAATAAACAAAGCCAGAAAGACATAGCAACAAAGAAGCCATGAATTCAATTCAACAGAATAAAATTTGTGTAGAAGGTCTAGTGGGCAATGATTTCACATAATTCTAGTGGGATGTCTCTTTGGAAAAAGAAAAGGAAATAATAGATTAGATATATGACCACATTGATAGAAATTTTATAGTAAAGTCAAGACAATTTGTGTGGAAGAATTAGTAATAGCTACATAGAAAACTAGGGGAATCAACTATTAACTCCAGGAAAAACAGTTTTATAAGAAAGGAAATATCATAATACATTACCTGGCTAACCTGTGGCTAATTTAATGCAAATAGTAAATACTAACTTAACCAAAATTTATGAAACAGAGCTATTTGGTGAGGGGTGGGGTTAGAGATGGTGGGGAGAATAATTTCAGAGAGCTAATGCCTCATTTTCTATAGCAGGGAGTTAGCAGATAATGTCTAATGTGGGAAAAAACAATAGTATAATCACACTGTTTAGAAATATGGAGGTAAATATCAGAAGAAATAGCTAAAAATAATTCAAAGTACAATGATTTTTGGGGTTATTTGCTTGAGATAGAAAAAAGCCTTGTTTCAGAATCTTGGAAATCATGTTAAATGATAATCTAGAATTTAATATGTTCCTGGGTAATAATTTTGAGATTGAGTTGATGCATAAATATGACTGCAGGTCCTGTATAATATATCTGATGGAATAAAACTATTCTTTTTGCGCCTTCCCCACTCACAATCACAAAAAAACCAGCCTTATGTCTTTAGCAAAGTAAAGGTGCCAGTTTGGATATTTATCTTGGGCCATCAACATCAGTGTTTTCCATGACATTTCTTTTAGGATTTCCTTGCTTATCCCAACCTTTCTGGGAAGTCCTGAAATTCAGGACAGGTATTCTTGGTAATCCTCTTAGCCATAGTTTTCCTAAAATGTTATCTGAATAGATGTTTAAGAAACATAAAATAACACATAAATAGCATTAGCATTTGAAAAGAGGAATTCTCTATTGCTTATTTCCTACTTTTCCTGGACACTTCACTCACAATACTTGGAAAAATGGAAACTTTTTGATTCATCCCCTTAGATGTGGGTATCTTGTTTTATCCTTTGAAAACACAGATGCCATATATCTATATCTATATCTATCTATATCTATATCTATATCTATATCATATGCACTCATATATAAATGAACACACAATTGACTTCTAGGTTGTACATATGTGTGTATACATACACATACTACATACATTATATATATATATATATATAAATAAATGAATGCCTAATTTACTCCTGGGTTGTTTGTAAACACCTTCATACAAACCCTGCATATTTAATAGAAGGGAAAATAAACACGTAACAGTATTGCCACTTTCCCTTTCTTATCTTACTTTTTCCTTAGATGGCTAGAGTTACTTTTGGTTTCTCTTAAGGTGTTTCTTCCTAAAAACCCATCCCATGTTAAATTTATAGATCATGTTCTCCTCCTCCTGCTTTAAGGCAAATGTATATTATATATGAATAATAGCTACCACACAGCATGTGGAAAAGAAGAGAAGAAAGACATAAGGGAAATCATCTCCTTTTAATTAAAAGTAGATTATACCTTCTAAAATACACTCTTGCAAGAAAAAAGAATGTATCTGAACTAAAATAGAACATATCTACATTGGCACATTTTGTGTAAGGATCAGTCTGGTGAGATGGAGACATTGGGAATCTGACCATCCTGCGGTGACGTGAAATCTTAAATGTGTCTCAGGTTACTCTCGCAGTCACATTTGCACGTACTATGTGCCCCCCAAAACACTTAGTGAATCAAATTAGACAATCAGAACAGATAATTAACAACCTAAAACACACATGATCACAGTTTAACAGATCTGCCAATGTGTGCTCAACTATTGTCAAGTAAATCTTCATTACAATGAACGCTTGTGGAGGCCAAAATGAAATTCATTTTCTTAATGAAACTGTGAAATTATCTAGCAAACTAACTTGTGCCCATTTGGGCATATTCCCACTGCCACCCAGCTCAATAAATGAAGAGAAATGCTTTTCATTGCCAAACAGAACTAACATATGCAAGATGTTTCAAAGCAGTAAGAAAGCCTAGCACAGATATTTTTCTTAATTTCTTTTCATAAATGTACAAATAGAAAAAAAGATAACAGCACATTTTTCAAAAAGCATTTCTATGAGTCTAATCAAGACAGCCATCTTTTAGTAAAAGACAATTAGTGCTTTTTCTTTAAAATACTCTCACTATCTAGTCCAAATTAGACAAGGTTTAAAATTAAGATGTGGGAGAGAAAAACCTTTAATAACAATGCAAGAAGTATTATATCTCCGTAGGATTTCATGCACATTTCCTTTCGTTAGTAGCAATATGTGTCCTAATCCTTTACAAAATCATTATTCATCTACTTTTACATACTTTGTCTAATGTTGGAATTTACTCACTATGCCTTATTATCTGTTAGTGGAAAACATGCACTCCTGTTAAAATTCTTTATTAGTAAATTGCTTAATGGAGATTAAAATATATATGAAATAGCTTCCATATCTTTAGGCTGTCTGGAAAGCATCAAAAACTTTACTAAATTACAGAATAAACCAACTATAATGAGCCAAGTCCGGGGAATAAGTAGTACATCACTTTTTCCAAGAGACATATCCAAGCTTCCATCGTTTTTGATCTTCAGAAGAAAAATGAAGAAGTAGGTACTCAACATAAAAAATTCTCTTAATGTTAACCTATTTTTATGACTATCTGAGAGAAGAGAATTAGGAAAACTTTTACTGAATTAGGAAAACTTTTTGTCATTCTTAGTTCTCAGAATAGAGTTACTCTAGGAATCAGGCAAATTTGAAATTAACTCATCAAAAAAGATGGTGTGTTGTGAAATGCAAGCTGTTATTTCAGTGGTGCCCTATTTTTACTTCCAGGTTGCTGCTATTTAATGTACCTTGCAGTAGTATCTAATTTTCTTGCAGGGAGGATCCCAGATACTGGCAGTGTTTGACTTACCACCCACATTATGGCTCAGGTCAGACAGAATTGCAGATTCTTTTAGCATTTTCTTAAGCAACCCACATGTAATTTGAGGAAAGCCTGGAACATTTCATGATATTTTCATGATATCACTAAGACCCTTCTGGGGATATTTGGTTTCTAGGAGATCTCAACATTAACACAGGCAGGAGGGACAATATTGCCTCATGGTTGCAGCAATTTCCAAATATTTGTATTGTCTTTGTGTTTCCTTGTTTTATTTTTTAAGAAGTATGCAATCTTCTCAATAGTAGTGTTCCAGAGTACTTTGGGCATTTACAATTACATTTATACCTTCTGCAGATAAATTCATTAATGAATAATTAATTTTTTTCTCACCATGATACCTCTTTTCTGTAGAATCCTTTATAATCAAAGAAAGATATTGCCTTTCCTCTGAACTTGTTTCAGGTGAAATTTTTCATGCAACAAGATGATATTAAAAGTTTGGCTGCCCTTTTTTTTGTATGACCAAGCAGTATGATTGAAATGTGGTTTAGCCTTATTATAAGAACATATTTCTCTTCAACAAAGGACATGGATTATAATACTTTATCATCACCATGGTGAGATGTGACTCTGTTTTAAGTGGTCTCTTTATTTTTAGCTTTGCTATCATTTCTAAGAACACTCTAACAGTAGACACAGTAATCACTAAGCATAAATAAAAGATATGGCTACATCAACACAGGTGCTTAGATAGCAAGGTGACAACAGGGAACTGCACTTTTAGTCATTCCTCAAGCACAACTTTCACTGAAACCAGAAACAAGAATTCATTGAGAACTTATTAACTTTTGTCTTCTGTACATAATAATCTCATCTTATATTGTCATCTACCTATATACATTTGAGCTTGCTTTTATCACCAGGTGTTTTTCTTTATACCTAAGTAGTAATAAATGCATTAGAAACTTTTGATGATAATGATAATAGTAATAGTAAAAAAAAAAGCTTCCACTTATTAAGCATTTATTATGAGCCAGGAACTTTATTTGGAATGTTACTTACACTATCTCCTTTAGTAATAGTACTAACAAATACTCTATGGGTAGGTACTTTCATTGCCCTAATTTTATGTGAAAGAACTTTGGCAGGACTAACAAGCTCAATGTCAAACACATATTGATAGGTGGGGACTATCTCCTTTTTTTGGGAAGACAAGAGATCTGTTAAAGAACCATTTTTTTTTCCTGGTGATTTGGGTTAGTTACCTAAATTCTATGTGCCTGTTTTCTCACTTCTATAATGGCAATAATGAAAAAATTGTTGTGGGCAAAATAATAATGAGTTAAAATAAAAGCAATGAGGTAATAGTATATGTAGAATACTTAGTCCATGGCACATTGCAAGCACTCACCAGATTTTAAGTAACGCGTGATCACGATGATGATAACAACTCCTTTACCTGTTGACTGATCCTAGCTGTAGAACCCACGGCTGAGTATGAGCTGAAACTATCCCTTGTATGTCCATGTTATTTCAATATAGGTGAGTGATTAGACCCAAATGTGAAACACAATGATTCTTTATTCTTTCTTGATCAATTAACTTATGCTTTTTAAACAAAGACTTGTTTATTATACTGTATGCAGAACAATTTGCACATATAAAATCTCATATGCTGCTCAAAATGACCTGGTGATCCCCACTTTACTAATAAAAAGCAGAGATTTGGAATAGTTATGGGGCAAGTTTTGAATCACAGAACATCAAGTGGCAAAGATGAAACCAGAGCCAGTTTTCTGACTCCGCCCATGATTTTTCAGTATACCACCCAACCCATTTAAATTATGGAAAATTCACTAGTGCTCTGCTCTCATTGGCCTCATGTAACTTTTAATTTCAAACTATTTCTGGATGCGGATGTTTCCTTCTGGTTCTTAATTAACTTGAAATGTCATCTAATGAGAGTGTTGTTAACCTCTGGCCTCAGGCTCCAATGACTCTTGCCAACCTTTCATTTTCCTTTCCCTTTAAAAATTATTATTCTATTATTACAGGATGTCTGGAAAATAGAAAAAAAAGTCCAACTCCCACGTGTTGCCACTCTTCAACTGTGGTTTTCTTTTTCTTTTTTTCCTCTCTCTTCCTCCCATTCATTCCACAAAGCATTTATTGACAAACAAACACTGACAATTTCTGACATTGGTATTCTACTAATTGCTGGGAATAAAAAGAAAAACTAATTGGATTTCTAAACATGTTCTTTGATCTTTCTACTTCCTTTCTATCTAATTTCCATTAATAGGATTTCTCTTGGAATTATTTAAATTGCATTGCTAAAACACATTGTTATTTCAAACTAATACAAAAACAACCTTTTCACACATATAATCAGCTACAATTGTCTTTTCCACCCAGCTACCTCAATTAATGAGCACGATCATATGCATATGGTTAACATTATCTTTCAGCTTTTTTGCATCTGAGTACCTGTGTAATCTTTTCAAATTCACTTATCTACTAATCCATTGAATCAAATGAACAATCTTTTTTAAAACTAAGTCTTACAGTCTATATTTCACATTTATTCTATTAACTTCCCTAAAAATTCAGCCCATTTATTTCTCAGAACTTTATGAACTGACTAGCAGTTTAAGGCCGAAAGACAACCATACAGGTAAACGTTGCATTTCTATATCATACCAAAGTCAATTAAGAGTTGTGCTTCTCTGTAAGTCTGTTTGGTCTATGCTGTTTACATAAGGGGCCTATCAGTCATGTGGGTGAAACAGGCCCAATATTCATGCCGCTTCCCTCAAATCTGGAGGTTTTCACTGTTCCCTCATCCTCTTCCAATTCTCATGTACAATTGTTGACATTTCTCTATTTCAATAATAAAATCTTTGATCCAGATCTAGGTCATATCTCATTTGGAACTTTGCTGTACTGTAATGGATTTTACAGAGTAATTCTCATTGTATGACAGTACTGATACCAGTTTATTTATTTTATAAGAAGAAACAAATAAAATAAAAACAAAAAATCTTAAATGACCAATCCTAGACCTATTTTAAGCTTATAACTCCTAATCCTTTATGAATAAGATTACACCATCCCTTAAGTCTTTGTAGTGAGATATACAGTATGCGTAGATTTGGATAGGGCCAGAAAAATTTCTCCTTTTTTATTATAATGTCTTTAAGAAAAAAATGAAATGTGTTCTATTTTCCTATGCTGTCTAGAAAACATGGAGTCAGCCATACAGGCTATTGCTTTACTGAATTTATTCCTCACTTCAATAATGTAGAGTGTGGTGACATTGGAAAGAAGGTTGCATAGTGTATATTTTACTTGGTAATAACATCAGAAAACTCAATCTAATTCATGAGATGGGAAAAAAAAGCATCATGACACATTATCTCTAAAGAAATGGCATCTATTAGAAATGTAATATGTTAGTTTTATGAGAAAAGCTCTAGCCTTGGAAAGTACAGTGCTTCAGTGAATACAGCAGCATATATTGTCACATATGAAGTATGATACAGAAGAAACAGTCAACTCTCCCATTTTATACTGCACTGATCAGACATTTACTTATACATTGTAAAAAATTCTGCATTTTACAAGTAAAGGACTTTGTAGAAAGCTCAGAGTAGATATATAAATCAATTAAAGGATTGAAAATAAGCTGTAGAAGGGAAGATAAAATGAGCTGGGCTTATTTGGTTTAGAAATGTAGACTTAAGTTTTCATATGTCCACTTAGGCTTTTTATATTTCCACTGGGAAAAAAAAACCCACATAGAACTGGAAATAGGCTGCAGCAATAGAGATTTAGGGTGGATAGAAGGAAGAATGTCTAGATACATAAGATTCTTAAACTGACCCCAGTGGGGGAGGTATATAAAATCACCTCTAAAAGCCATTGGTCGGGACAGTTTTATTATAATACCATTTGAGTACAAGGATATGAATTAGGCTAGGTCTTTTCTAGCCCTAATTTTTAAGAAACAATTTTAAAATTAATATAATTATTAGTATATGGATTGATTTTCTTGGCATAAGCACACAATATAATAATTGCAAAAAAGTTATTCTTTTAAAGTGTTAGTTGAAGGCATATTAAATCTTTTTAAGAAAACTTTTGCATTTGAGAAAGTTGCATTATTACTAAATTTGATTTTTTTAATCATGATTTTTTCCCATACAAGTAACAGTAGTTGCATGTTTAAGCCTCACACCCTTTTTTTAAAGAGAAACTCCAATTTTTTGTCTGCAAAGTAACCTTCTACTTGACATGTTCATAATTCATTATGCATAATTATTATTTGAAAGAAAGATGATGTGGTGTAAAGATATCTCAATTACAAATCAGGAACTGCAGTTGTGCTGTCATCTCTTTTTATTAGCTAGCAGTGTGACCTTGGATAGGTCACTTTTGAATGCCATTCCTTAGCTTCCTTGTTCAAAACCTCAAGACAGTGTCAGAAGAGGTGATCTCTTATGTTCTTTCCTTCCCTGAAAGTCTATGCAGGGATTTTATTAAATCATAATTTAGATAAGTCAATATTTTATTTTTGACATATTTAAAACAAAATAGATTCTTTCCTCATATTTCAAAAGTCAAAATAACTTAAATAGTTAATGAATAGTTAAAATTTTTCAATATAAATTATCCTAGCATGGAATTTAAGAGTAAATTAGCTAATGGTCACCTTGTCCTATATAAAAGCTTATAATTAAAACACTTGAATTTCTTATCTAACTGTCAATGTAGCTCTCCATCTTTCATTTAGTTTATTTTGTGTTCATCTAGTATACTTAGAAATATATATGAATATTTGTTTCCTTTATATACCATTCCATATTATTTCTATAAAATGATGATTTCATTCTAAATATGCGTAAATATAACAATGTCATGCAGAAATCAATACTATTTCATTCATTACCGAATTTCTTTCCTAATATATTGTACATTTAAATATTTAAGATTACCTTAAAGAGATTATAGTCCAGTGGAAATGTAAATATATGATTATAAGGATATGTAAGCAGTTTCCATATGATTGCAGTGATTTCTGGCTGCTTTAAAATAGCAATAAAGAGTGTCAGTGTCATTGAGAATTATTTCAATTGTTCAAAATATTTATACAAAATATGACCTGAGCAGTGACTGCCGGAAAATTAATATTCATTAAATCCAATTCTGCTATTTAATTTTCTGAAACTCAGATTAACTACTAGTTAGGATGGAAATGATTTCTGAAATTTCATGTGTTTACTTTTTTTTAAAGTGAACATTTTAAGCTGTACAGGAGCAGCTTGACATGTGGTTGAAACTGGTTTGGGGAAATAATGAAGAATCTGATCTTCATAGTTTTAAGTGAGACATAAAATACTCTTTGGAAGCTGATTATTAAGAAAAAGTCACTTTAGTGCTTTCTACTCTCCCTGTTGGCAACAGAAGTGAAGTAAGGATTTATTTACACTTCACACTTATGTGTGAGAAAATGTATTTGCTTCATATTATGCCATGCAGTAGGAAAACTTGCCTTACAGATCAATTAATAAATACGTTAAAAATAGAAATGGATCAAAATAAAATCTTTATGGAGGAAAAGAGCAAAATCTATATGGAGCCTATTTTAGAAATGACATTTTGCTAAAACGATTTGACTCACAGTTTTCTACTTACTAAACATTTTCCACTCCTGATTTTATGTCTCTAAAACCTAGGAAGTCACTAACTTGGTGCAAGATGTTAACATTTATCTTAATCTTTCTGCCTGTTTAAAGAGCACCTCAAAGGAGAAAGAGAGTCCATAACGTCTTACCTAGACAACGAGGAGCTGAAACGCCAAGGCATGACACTGTTCGACACTCAGGCTAGGAAAGAAGTCCGTCCCTCTTAGTTTCTCCAAAATCTAAGTTCACATTTCGTGGTTGAGATCATGGCTCTATTCTGAGCAGTTTTACGCAGTGTGTGATTCTAACAAAAACACCCTCTGCAGCTGGAAGGAACCTTAGCTAAAGCAGGATCCTGTCAAGGCGTTCCTAGTGACTTCTGTCTACTAAATTCAGACTGATGTTTTGCGAAAGGGGCCTCCACAACCAGACCCAGATTGCCTGGAAAGTATTTCCTGCCTCTGAGGAGTGTGCATGTGAGAAAGCCTGCACCAAGCAGAAGGGAGGGGGAAGAGAGCCCAGCGCCTGGGCGTTTTAGGAGTTCTGATTTTACACAGAACTCAAGTGAGTTTTGTCAAAGCTCTTGAGGTGATTAGCTGGAGAGTCATAAAGTCCTAGAGCTTTTTCTATCCCACACTGCTTATGAAAAAAAAAAAATGAAGAAGAAGAAAGAAAACATAGTTCTCTCCCCATCCACCGACATTCTTCCCACTATATTAGATGTATACACACAGCTTAATCAAAATACCTTTGCTAGTTCTCATTTCAAAGATCTTTCAAAAGAACAAGATGAATTTAGACTTTTAATACCATAATTCTTCTAAATTTTCAAACTTTTTTTCACGTCACTTAAAATGTAAAATGCTGTAGCCTTACATTTTGTACCTGAGAAAATCTGTAAGCAAAATCCCAAGAATCCAGTAAATAGAAAATCTGTAAGCAAAATCCCAAGAATCCAAATCTCTCCCATCGCAAGAATCATTCACAGAATTAAAGGAGTTTGTGTTATGCAGCATTACCTCCAGTGAAAATCCTCCAGAGTTACACAAATCCAGTGCTGGAAAAGCAGGAGACAGACTCCATCTTGATCATATTAGAGTCTTGCTGACATTAAACACTTGCAACTACTTCCATCTAGCATGACAGGGTCCCTGAATCACATCTCTAAAGCCACTCACAGTATCTGCATCCTTCGTCCGAAACAAATTTTGTGAACTATCATCTGTTTATCTTTCCTGCTTTCTTGTGCCTCCACGGGATGACTTCCTTCTAGCTGCTCCAGGCTGGGAACTTGGACTCTCATTTGGTTTTGATTAAAACCAGACAACCAACTCTGGAGAATTTAGGGAATAAGCTAATGGAAACTACAAGTATGGCTTTAATTAGTGCATCAATTAATAATAGATGTTAGCTCGTCTTATAATAAGATGTCACATATACAAATGCAGAGGAAGCCCAAGTCGTTTCAGGAAAGAAGTTATACCAATTCTCATTTCTTTATGTCCAGAATTCTCTTTAGGGAATGTGGAAGGAAAGAAGAGGGATGTGGCCTTGGGACATCCAGGTTGCTGAGAGGCCACTGGAGTAGCTTTGTTGTTTATACCAGAGAAGCAGGAAACAGCATCTCTGACTTTAATTATCTTGCTTGGTGGAAATTGCTCAGTCATGTCTCCCTTTTACTTTATTTACAATCAACAGATTCTATTGCTGTTTGTGACAGAAGCATTTTTTTCATTGATTGGTGATCAGTTTAATCTAGTTATTGGATCTATATGTGGCTAGCAAATTTCTAGAAGTTTTCAATAATGAGAATTCCAAGAATAATTACAATTCTGATATTATAAATGAGTAACATATAAAGAGGTCCAAGAAATAGTAAACTTGTTTGCCCTATAATTTCTCTGAAATTGTAAGTAGTTTTCATTGTTCTCATTTATTCTGTCTCTAGATATCACAATGGCCATCTCTCTCTGAGAATATTGGGCAGATAAAAACTTGAAGTATGATGTTATAGCTACTACTTCGTTTCTTATTGGATAACTAAAATCTCTCAAAATTAATGTGAAGTATGAAATATACTAGGCACATGTTACATGGCAGAATAACTTATACTGTGCATAAGTTTGAAAATGAGAGGTATTCAAATGAAAACATTTGGGCAGAAGCAGTTTTTAAAAGTTTAGATCAAAGCCTTACTGATTAAAAAATGAGGATTTAGATTTCTTTAACCTTCAACCATATGCCAATAAGGAAGTCCATTCTTTCATAAATTCTTTAAATAGTATTTATATTCCTATTCATAGTATTTCCAGCAACACTCTTCACATTTAATCTTCCCAACAATTTTTGTGTGTTCTTATTTTTATTTTACAAATAAAGTATTAGGACATAATTTTCTCACTGTCAAATGGTAGAAAATGGCCAAGTCCATATTAAAACTCAGATCTTCTAAATCTAAGTTTAATGTTTTATTTTTTCCTCTAACTGTATCTTTTGACTTCCACTTAATTACTCTGTGAAATTGGGAAGACTTCTTAAACTCTCTGAGTTTCGGATTCCTCTCTAAAAATAGAGCCAATTCCACATTACTCACAGATTGGAAAACAGGATTAAATTTATATACATAAATATTTATATATTTATATTTTTTTCCCTAAGGAAAACATTGAAGCAGAATGGAATGAGAATTGATATAACTTCTTTCCTAAAATAACTTGTATATCACTATCTTTATCTCTATCTCTGCCTCTAGTTCTGATACACATACAGTGGTTGCTCAATATTATATTAACACCCTGTTAATTCTTCTTAGTTAGATTCTCTTCATGAATACTATACCTTTTTATATAATTTAACTTTGTTTCTATTGGCCAGAGGAAACAACAAAACTCTGTTCACATGCGTTTATAAAATGTCTTTTTAGATACCTAGACACTCTTATTGGTAAGTTTCTCCTTAACATTCTCTTCTCTAAACAAAAAAGACTTCATGTTTCCTTCTATTAATAGAAAGATTTCTTTCTAAATCTTTAATTATTCTTATTTATTTTTCATCCTTCAGTTGCCTGATTCCAAACAAATCTCAGAAATTGTAGTCTTATAAAGGCTTTACCAAATATAAGTATAAAGATAAATAATGAAATAACTTTCTAAGTACTTAATACTGTGTCAGGCACATTGAAGGCGTTCAAAATATTTGTTCCCTTCTTCTAAAGCTAAATACCTTACTCCATTAAATGTTGTATATTACTCTATTCTAGATAGATTAGCTAATAAAGAATGATATAGAAGCAGTTAAGAACTTGAAAATAAAGTATCAGGATAGGAATCTGGTTCCAAAACTAACAAGCATTGTGACTTGTGTGTGTTACTTAACCTGAATGAGAATGTTTTAGCTTCAGTAACTAAGCATTTACAAAATTAGATATACTATTCTATGTGAAACTGCAAGACATTATGGCCAGTATAATGTTTATTGTTAGCTAGAATTGTTTGTACCATTTAAATTACTGCCCTTTTTGATCTTTACATCTCTCTTTTGGGTGATATTTTTAGAATCTATCTATCTATCAAATTCTAAATTAAATGTGTACATTTGGAATTATATTGGTGGAACAATTATGTGTTCTGTGGAAAGAAAAGAGCAGCAAATGATTAAACCTTATTTTGAAGATGAACTTTCTTCCCATGGACTTTTATCTAAACAGTAAACATTGGCTGTGAGAGTCTCTTTAGTCATTCCCCAATCTTTCTGAGGAAATTTGAATCTGGACTTCTTTTACAGAATTGTTCAGTGTCTCTAATGTAGTTCAATAACACTTTGTGTAAAACAGTAGTTATCCTTTGAAAATGATGTTTTACTCTTTTATTAAATGAGTAGCAAACATCATTAATTCAGTACCCATATTCAGCATTTGTGATACTGTGAGTGGAATTTAGCTTTTATTTTTTTCAATTTTTATGAAGGAATGATTTTATAATAGTAGTGAACTTGAAATTAGTTTATAGAAAAAATAAATGCCTTTCAAGTATTTTAAAGTGTACACATGTGAACAATTAGTGTAATAAATGTAGGAACACTTTTTCCTTGAAAATTAATGCCCCCCATCTCCATTTAACAATTTTTCTTTTAATTTATTGAAATTACCACATGTATATTAAAGCACTAAAAATAGAATTTATCTGGGCTGGGCACAGTGCCTCATGCCTGTAATCCTAGCACTCTGGGAGGCCGAGGCAGGAGGATCACTTGAGGTCAGTTTGAGACCAACCTGAGCAAGACTGAGACCTTGTCGCTACAAAAAATGGAAAAATTAGCTGGGCATGGTGGCATGTGCTTGTAATCCCAGCTACTCGGAGGCTGAGGCAGGAGAATTGTTTGAGCTCAGCAGTTTGAGGTTGCTGCAAGCTAGGCTGATGCCATGGCACTCTAGCCCAGGCGACAGAGAGAGACTCGGTTTCAAAGAAAAAAAAAAGAAATGGAATGTATTTGACAAGATTTCTAGTTTATTTTTTCAGTCATTTATGCTTTCTTTAAATAAGTGCTTTCTTTAAATAAGTTTACCTTGATAGACTCATTCAGGCAAGAAAAAATATATAATTTTGTAGTTTATATTTAATGATCTTCATGTGCATTAGTTTTTTGATCAACTTTCTCAAAATCTTGACATCCCACTTTTGCTAACCATTTACTATTCATCTGGAAGTACTTATTAAAGGAACACACTTAAGTTTGATGTTAAATTAGCAAAAAGTAGCAAAATCATATAATCTCTCCAAAATCAATGATACTTGTTTCTTGTACTGTTCATGTTCATTAGTCCTCTTTATTGAAAATTATTACAGTCCAACAATAGTTATGAATAAAAAGGTATCTTGATAAATTCCAAATGACATAGAAAAAATAAATTTAGCAAATAGTAAAAAACAAAAACAAAAACAAAAAACCAAAAACTTATATTGGCACAGCTAGTAGGGTGTATATGATCTTAGAAGCTTATGAGTCTCACTGTCTGTCCAGTAGGGCTATGATACCTTCAGAAGCACAAAGATTCCAAGCCACACAAGATGCGGTCTGTGTGTGCCCAGGAAGTAGGGGCTGAGGCTCCTCCCATGTGAGGCAAATATTCCTTCTATGTGAATACTTAAGCTAAAATCAGTGTGTGCTACCCTCCAGCCACTCTTGTTAACTTTTCTGAAATTCTAATTTCATGTCTCCCCAAAAAAGTCTGTTAAAAAAATGTTCTCTGCCTGTGATTGGCTTAGAGCCCACACTTTCACTAGCTCTTCCTATATCTCTTTCAAATGGGGCCACACATTCTCTGCTACATCCTCTGTTCACCTGGGGGGAAAAAAAAGGTGAAAATACCTCTGTTTAGACACCTCAAGGGACGTCTGGATTCCTTATGCCTAGTAAAAGCTCTGCTCCAGTTAAATCTCCATCCTTCCACATACATTCTAACTAGCACATTTTCCCATACTCTACTCTGCAGTACAGGACAACATTCTCAGCCCACCCCATTGAGGGGTTATGAAGTTGCAACAAAAGTTTACCTCCCTGAAAAAATATCTGTTCCATTTTCTGTTAAAGAACAAATGCACTTTTTGTATTTTTCCCTTTCAAATGGAACCTCACATACATACCAAATGAACATGCTTAATATACATGCAGACATTCAGGTAATACTTGTGTATTTACTATGTTCATGGCACTGTTCTATGCAGTTGGGATGCACCTGAAACACAGCCAGACAAAGGACAAAATAACTTTGTCCTCATGGAACTTAAATGGAGGAAGATGATTGGTAAGCAAATAATAAACATAATGCCTAAGTAAAATATCTAGTGTGCAGATAATTGTTAGGGAAAACAGAAAAGGCAGAACATGGTAAAGAATATGTGGAGTTAGGGTCAAGGGAAAATCATGCTGTATAATTAAGTAAGAGGCATCAGGGTGGGCCCCATTGAGAAGGTGACTTAGTAAAGACTTAAAAAAGGGGGATGGAGATGACTGTAGAGATATCTGGGATCACAGAGTTGTAGGCAGAGTAAACAGACGGTGCTAGGTCCTAAGGAAGAGTGCATCTGAGAGTTTCTAGAAATAACAAGGGGATTAATGTGGCTGGAATGGAAGGAAAGAGGGGATGAGAACTAGAAAATGAGCTGAAGTTGGTAAGGGGACAGGTTAGGCCATGTCTTGGGAGCTCTTTGGTTTTAATGCAGTGGAAGGTGGAGCCCTTGTAAGGTTTTGATCAGAGATGTGGCAATATCTACTTTACATTTTAATAGAATTACTCTAGCTGCTGTATTAAGAGCAGCCTGAAAGGAATTAATTTCCAAAGCAGGGAGACCAGGTAGGAGGTCACTATGGTAACCCAGGTGAGATATGACGGCTCAGATGAAGGTAATGAGAAGGGTCAGATTTGAACTTTTTGTTGTGATGATTGTTGCTGTAGTTTATGCCACGAGTACTTTTTGAAGAATTAGATTTGCTATATAAGAAGAATAGAGGAGTCAAAAAAGTTTTGTGATCAATTGAAGGATGGAGTTGTCATCAAAAGAAAAAGAAAATCCTGGAGGTGAAGCAAGTCTTGTGTGACAGAGACCCGAGTTTTAGTTTTGGGCATGCTACATTTGCGATGTCTATTACACATTCCTAAGAGAAATGTTGAAGAAGCAGTTGGATATGTGAACTCAAGTTTGTAAGAGAGGTTTGGGCTGGAGAAATGAATTTGGAAGTCTTGAGCATATTTGGAATTTAAAGTATGAGATTATGAGATCACCAAGAGAATGCATGTAAATAAAGAAAGAGATGAAGAAGTAACTGACCATTAGATTGAAGAAAGTGGAGGTCACTGTCGATAATAACAGGAATAAGTTCAAAGAATCATATGGACAAAAAGCCTAATTTGCATGGTTTAGAAGAGAATTCAAGGACAGGATTGGAGACACAAGAAGAGTCAACTCTTTTGAAGAGTTTTCTGCAAAGGGGAACAAACACATGGCATAGTAACTGGGGCCATGAGATGCTTTTATTAGGATGGAATTATAAAAGGATGGTTGCAAATTTTTTTGTTTTATTTTTTAATCAATATGATATCTTTCCAAATGGTGGGGAGAAGATGTTGTGGGGAAGAGAGTAGAGAAACGTTGGAGTGAGTTCTCGAGTAGGAGAAAGGTTATGGGATCTGATGAACAGAGACTGATTTAAGATAGGAATGTGATAAATGGGAAAGCTTTAGTGGATATTAGATATCATAACTCAGTTAGTCACTCAGCTAATCCCAGCCAACGACTATTGTGGTTTTCACTGATATTCTACTTAAGCCAATTTTTGTTGTTATTCTTAATCAAATATTTTAAAATTCATACATATAACAGACTATTGGTTAAATAGATGATCTCTAAGGAACACACCATGACAATTTGGCAAAAATGCTTGTCTGTGTGATTCTTTATCTGATTCCACCTCCTATATTTCTCTGAATGAAACCTGGTACACTCAAGTGCAAGAGGACTTTCCCCCTGGTGTCAAATACTCTAATTTTATCCTTTAAAGGTGCAATGAAAGACATTGTTTTTGCATTACTCTCATCTTCTAGTAGTGTAGTTTTGCTGTTGCCTTCTAGCTCTGATGATTTCTTTTTGCCAATTTCTTCATTTCCATTTTTCAATTCATCTCTCAGTTCTTCCAGACTCCAGTTACTTTTGGCATTTCTCTTATGTATTTTACTGGCTTCCTTGAGATATAACTGACACAATAAACTGCACATAAATAAAATGCACACAGTAAACAGCATATATTTAAAGTAAACAATTTGATTGGTTTTGATAAATCTCTACACTTGTGATGTCATCATAAAGATTTCTTTTCATGAGACAAAGGTTTTTTTTTTGAATAAAATTTCAAAATATTTTTGAAAAAAATGATAGTTATCTCATTTATCAAAATTAAAAGCTTATATTCTCCAGCAGGCATTATTAAAAAAATGAAAAGACAAACTTAACTATAAGAAAATATTTTAAAATTGGCTATCTGACTTATATGCAAAGTATATGACCTCCCACAACTCAATAATAAGAAAACTAACAACCAAGTGTTAAAAAAAGACAAAAGTTTGAAGAGACACTTTGTCAAAGATATACTTATGACAAATAAGCATGTGGAAAGATACTCAACATTATTAATCATTAGGAGATACAAATTAAAACCAAAATGGGATATGACTATACATCTATTATTAATCGAATGGCCAACACTAAAAAGACTGATCATATCAATTGTTGGTATGCATGTGAAACAAAAAAATTCTCACCAACTGATGGTAGGATTATAAATGGTACATCCACTTTAGAAAACAGTTTGGGAGTTTCAGAAAAAGTTAAAAACATGCCTATCAAATGTCACTACCATTCACTGCTAGATATTGACACAAAGAAAGTAAAGAAATATTCATAATATCTTTATTTGTAATGACCAAATAACTTTTCCCAGTGTTATTGTCCCAAATGTCCATCACTAGATGAACGGATAAACAAATTGTGATATATTCTTCCAATAAAATACTACTAAGCCATAAAAGGAATACATGCAACAACATGGATGGATCTCGAAATATTTATGCTAAGTGAAATAAACCAGAAAAAATACATACATGTGGTTTCATGTACACAAATTTCTCGAAAATGTCAACTAATGTGCAGTGACTGAAAGCAGATCAGTGGTTGCCTGGGAATGGAAGGGGAGAAATGAGCAATAGAAAGAGATCTAGGCACGAGGAAACTCAGAGGTGATGGATATGTTTGTTAGTTTGTGTTCCTTATTTTGTTTGTTCATTGTGGCATTTTTAAAAATTTCCATTTCTAATTGTTTATTACGGTGGTACAGAAATATAATTCATTTATGAACATTATCTTCTATCCCACAAACTTGCAAAACTCACTAACTAGTTATAGTACCTTTTCAAAGATCCATAATATTTTCTACATAGGTGATCATGTTGTATATGAATAGAGTTTTACTTCTTTTCTGATTTTATATATTCCTTTTATATATTCATTGTTGTTGTTGCTTTACTCCACAGGCTAGAATCTGTATAACAATATTGAATAACATTGATGAAAGGAGACATTCTTTCCATGTCTTGGATCTAAGGAAAAAAAGCATTCAGTCTTTCACCCTTAGTTATAATTATTAGGGTTTTTTTGTAGATGCCCTTTATCTGGTTAAGAAAGTTCCCTCTATTTCAGTGGTTCTCAACTAAGGGTGTTTTTTTTCCCCAGGGGATATTTGGCAATGTTTAAAGACATTTTTGTTTGTCACTACTGAGGCAGGTGACTGCAAAACATAGTGTAATGCACAGAACAGTTTCACACAGCAAATAATTATCTGACCTCAAATGTCAATGATGTTGAGGTAGAGAAAGCCTGCTCTGTTTTTAGTGTTTTAAGAGTTTTTCTCAGAAAAGGATATTGGAATTTGAAAATGTTTTTCTGAATATATGTTTGTCCTTTAGTCAGCATGAAGTTTTTCCTTCTTAGTCTATTAATATGGCAAATTTCATTGGTTGATTTTTGAATGTTAGACAAATCTTACCTTCCTGGGGTAAATCACCCTTTGTCATAGGCATTATTTGTTATAATATTGAATTTAATTTGCTAAAATTTTAGGAACTTTTGCATGTATGTTCAAAGGGGATAATGGTTTATTGTTTTTCTTCTTGTCTTTGTTACTAATTTCTAATATTTAGTTCCATCATTATGGTTGGAGAACCTATTATGGATGACTTGAATTCTTTTAAATCTATTGAGTCGTTTTATGGCCAAGCATATGGTCATTTTGGTAAATGCACTGGAAAATAATGAGTATTATATTTTCTTGTAATGTTTTTATAGGTGAGGTATCTCATTAGGGTCCAGAGAATTGAGGTATTTTCACCACTACCCTGCTCCTGAAATTTTTAAGAATTATCCAATTTTCACTCTATATTCCAGTAAGATAATCATTTATATTTGAAATGAGTATTAAGTAGGTATTAGCCAAAGTTATGACAATTTAATTCAGCCAGTTTTTAAATATAAACATATCAGTGCATGTGCCTCCATGGGCATCCAACAGAAATAATTATTTTACTTGTAGATAATCAGTCTCCATAGAAGTGGCAAGTTAGCTATTAGAAACAAAGGATATGATTATAACTGAAAGAACATAAACAATTCTTTATCAAACTCTTGAAAAAATTCAGTGTTCTGTTCAGTATTCTATAGGACATATTTACATTTATATAGTATCGCTTCTAGAGCCTGGTCTTAATTATTTTCTTGGATAGGACAACACACCAACAGTGTTTCCTCTCATGAATTTCAATGACCAGGTTTCCATTTAGTGTAAAACAAAAGAAAATTAAAATATTTAAAATTTAAGTTTTTGTGAAATTACATATCTCATTGTTAAGTTGAAGAAAAATATGTTGGGCAGAAAGTAGCAAAAACTTTGCCAACATTCAAATGTTAGAAAAATAATTTGAAAGAGTTTATAAAATATGTGTCATAATATGTTTTTGCTATCCTTATGCTGCAAGGTTGAATTTTACTACTGAAATAATCCTATTGTGGAATAAAATATAGCAGAATTTCCTCTACTTATATTAGTTATTCATAAGCCAAAGGAGAGTGTTGATTATAGTTTCCAAGTTCCTATGTAGACAAATGAATCACAGAAACACAGTAGCTATTTTATTTGGGGCCTTGCTGAGCTGCAAGTTTTTTAATGAGTTAAAATAATATTTTGGGTCTTGAGTAGAAGGTGTGAACTACCAAAAACACAGACATTTGACTTTAAAGTTTAAGACAAAAAACAACTCCATATGCAAAGTCAGTTTGAGCAACAGATCCATTGAACTTGGAGATAGAATCCCCTGGGTGATGGTCTCTATGAATGTTTTCTTTGGGTTATACAGCAGGGAAGCCAATCTGATGATACTAGAGTTCTTGAGAGAGATTATTCTATCACTGCTGTGTATGCTCAAAAATTATCTTAGCTTATGTCTGAATAGTCATGCCAAGATGATTATTTGATTCTTTTCTAGATGGGGAAATAATAATAATAATGATGTTTATTGTTCAACAAAAAGATAGAAACCAAAAGCATATGCAAGGTATACAAGCAAATGGAATAAGTTAATTAGAAGAAATATTTTTCTTAAAATAAAGTGGACCAAGTAGTTTTATTAGCATTAAGTTACATTTTTTTTCAAATGTTGATTAGAAAAAACATCAATGAAACCCAGCAAATGTTTTTGAACACCTATTATGTATAAGACACAGAGTGTTATTAAGGATTTAACATGGCACCCTATAAGCATTTGATATTGTTTTATTTTCCATTTAAACTAAAGACCATTTTAACATTTCTTCCCAATCCTTGCTATCCTAAGGCTTAACTCTAATGTCTGCTTTTCTGTAAATACTTTTGCAGATGATCCAGAAATTATACTTATACTCCCTTCTCCATAGTCTCTCAATACTGAATTTATACTTCTATTCAAACATGACTAGTGCTTAGGGAATATCGTAAAGGAGAAAGTTTGGAGAATATTGTGAGGGAGAATTGCAACAGGTGTATCCTAAACTAAAGACTGGATTCTTGTATTTAGGAGTGTCATGCTGTGCAACTGAGAGAAAGCTTCAGGATAGAAGAAAGCAAATATATATATAAAAAAGGAAGCACCTATCTTGCCAGAAAGATGAGACTATTAATCTTAGGAATCAGTGAAAATGTCACAGCAAGGATCCCACTTTCTCCTGTACTGTGAATGAATATCTGTGATTGTCCTGCATGCTTAGTTGAACCACATCTTTTTCTCCTATTGTGAATTCAAGGTCATGTCTTACTTATAATTCTATTCCTAACATTACACAGTTAAGAGCTCAAGAAAGAAGGGATGGAGGCTATCAGGAAATCACATGTAAGCATTAATTTAATTAGATCCTAGCCCTACACTGGAAGTAATAGAAATTTTGATTAGTATGCTCTGTGGAGGAGGAGGGTTGGGGAGAAGCAGAGGGTAATTTAGAACAAGGGGCATATCTGTGCATGGAAGGATCCAGCCATTGGTCCATAATGACTTTTGGGACTTAAAGGGAAACTGGAGTGAAACATGATGTCACCTATGGAAGGCAAAAGTCAAAAATGAGGGATGTTTTGCAACCTTATCTGGAGCTGACCAGTGCATTATGTTTCTCTTCCCATGTTGTATTTATGTGCTTTTCTTTAAGTCCTCTGTGTTCGTCTACCAAACTTGTGAATACATTCGTTATTACATCCATTTCTTAAGAGAAATAGAATTATGAGATAATACAGAAAGAAATTTACTGCTGAGTTTTAAAAATTCCTTGAAATGCAAACCACAAAGGAAATACCAAGTTGCTTCCCTACGAGATGGAAGAAATTTGTAGGACAAGATACTCAGTTTCTGGTTTTTGCTTTCATTCTCTAAAGACATTTTTGTATTTCTTGGCTTTGTGTGAGTATGTGCATGTGGCATGTGTGTGTGTGTTTGTGTGTTTCTAGATACATGTGTAGCATATCTTTGAGCCAGACCACATGCTTATGAGTCAAAATTTCAGCTTGCATTTGTCTTAAACCGTGAAGCTCTGGGTGTAACCTAACAGAACCTGGCAGGTTGTCTGAATAGTTCTTTCATCACTTGACCCAGAATGTAGTAAATCAGATGACATATTGTTCCAATTTTATGTTAATACTCATATTTTAATAAGAAAAGGAAGAGTGTGTTCTATCAAGATTTTTTTTGAATACAAACAAAATCTAGTTAGAGATCCAAACTATTACAGCATTTAACATTAAAGTCACAAAACACAACTTACTTGGTTAAAAACAACAACAACAAAAACCTTTATATGTAAATATTTTTATATTTGCTATAGACTGAATTGTATTCCCACCAAAATTCACATTTTGAATCCTTAATTCCCAATGTGATGGTATTTGGAGATAGCACCTTTGTGAGATAATTGGATCTAAATGAGGTTATGAAGATGAGGACCTCGTAACAGGATTTGTGCCTTTATAAGATGAGGAAGAGACAGCAGAGCTTCCCCTCTGCCATGTGAAGACATAATAGGAAGGTGGCAGTGTGCAAATTTGGAAGAGGGTATTCACCGAGAACTAAATTGTGTGGCACCTTGATCTTAGACTTTCCAGCCTTCGGAACTATGAGAAATAAACGTCTGCTGTGTATGCCACCCAGTCTATGGTACTTTGTTATAGCAGCCCCAGCAGACTAACATAGCATTTTACATTGAGTTACATTTAAAGTATTAATAAAACTTAATACTAGAAACTCAATTTTTATAAATAATAGTAGCAATAATAATAAAAATAGATGGAATTTGATGAATTATTCCTTCTCTCTTGCTAGTAAAATTCCTGGGGGAAAGTCAGTTAAGATGGGGTTGAAATTTTATCTTTCCTTCTAAATAAATATTAGTGCTATGTTGAAATAATGAGACCATGAGCCACTCTGAGCTCAGCCATTCCTACGCAAGATGAATTGAACATTTTGCACACTTATTTTTAGAAAGGCTTATCATATATTACAAAAGGGAAAAACACTATCTATTTCTGCCACTTTTAAAATAGATTCAGTTGTACAACCTCAATTAGCTTAAGTCACTGAGCTAGTTAGTTGCATAGCTCCCTCCTCCCAGCCCAAGGAAATGTCTTCTAGTCTCAGAGCAGAAGCCTAACTCTAGGCTATGATGTTTTTCTCCACAATCTTTTGTCTATGCTTTGAATTTATTAAGGCCAAATAAAGAGCTAAAAGAGGCTTCTTTCAAAAGCCAGAAGAGGTTTCCTTTCTCTGCTTTTTTGTAACTTGTCTCTTCCCTGCCACCTCCCATCCCTTGTCCCCCCCCCCCCCCATCGAGGCATTAGGCACTGAACTACCTAGTTTAATGGGGTGGAATGAAAACAATAAAATGAATGGTGAAAGAGAATACTGGGGAAATGGTTTTTCAGAATAGATTCTGCCCTACTATTTAAAGGACATTTTAAGGGTGACTTATCTCTGAGCATCCCTCTCCATCTCTTTCTTTCCTCTTATACTTCCAGATGCTTTGACTTCTCCTAAAGTGAGGAAACCATCGCTAAGTCTCCGTCCACTTAGATCTGTAATTCCTAACTCTTTTTTTTTTTTTTAAATACTTTGCGGATTGTAACAGATATGCATTGAGCACTCACAGATTATCAGGCCCTGTTCCCAGAGCTGTACAGGATTTCCATTTAAGCCTGGCAACAATCCTAGGAGGTAGGATCTATTAATACGCTCCTTGTAGGGATAAGGAAACTGGAAGTTCTCACATGGGGAAGTGCGTCCCACTCCAAAGAAGGAACTCCTACCCCGTCCCCTTTGATATATTTGTGTTGTGCTCCTCTCTGTGATTTCTCACCCTGTGGACTTGCATCCTTCTATCTCTAACCTGCTGTTCTCCACCATTTACACAGTTCCTCTTCATATTAACCTGAAGTCTTCCAATGGTGTGAATTGAAGGGCAAAAAGGTGAAAAGAAGGAAAAATACTTTAAATATCAATTATTTCCAAATTATATACAAAGTTGTTTTTGATAGCATAATCTCATGTAAAAATATAGAAATAGCCTGTGGAATCATTGCTAGATAAACTAGGAGCATGATTATTTAATAGCTGGAATGCTATGTGTCACTAGTAATGCTTGTGTTAGAACACTAATTAATATAAGTTGAGGCAATAAAACCATCAAGAGCAAAATCTCACACAAAAAAATCAACCTATAGAGAGAAACACTGGAAAAATATATCAACATAACAGTGATTGTGTTTGAGTAGTAGAATCTATGTAATTTTTTTGTGTTTTGTAATTCTGAATAGTTTCTATATTTTCCATAGCAAGCACGCAATACTTCAATAATGGAAGACCATTTTTAACACATACAGAATGAGAATGTTAAAGTCATACATGTTTGTACTACCTTTTACTTCATTAATGATAAGAACCATATCTTCTGTTGATATTGTATTTTTCTCTTTTTCCCTTAAACACACACACACACGTGCACACACACATCCCTGATTGTAATTCAATAGAAGGCTCAGCACATTATAATTTGGGTTTTTCAAACTACATCAATTTGGGGGACAAAAACTGGAGCACACTGTTCTGGAAATCCTCACAGAGTGATCTGTGTGTTCTGCAAACTTGTGGCTCCCATATGGCAGGCACCAATTTCTTCCTTTTCTGCTCCCTAAGAGGCAAAGAAATAGCTGTTTGCCCTACAGACCCTAAGTGTAAGTTAAGGTATTGATGTTTGGGAAAGGCGCCACCACTCCTGCTGACTAGGCACTGAATATGCACTGCGTGGTGTCTGTCTGTTGTTGTCATGGTCAGAGCCAACTGCTGTCATGATCAGAGCCAACCGCTGTCATCCCTGAAGCCACTGCCTTCTCC
The DNA here is from genome assembly GCA_963574885.1 of Lepilemur ruficaudatus. Lineage (NCBI taxonomy): Eukaryota > Metazoa > Chordata > Mammalia > Primates > Lepilemuridae > Lepilemur > Lepilemur ruficaudatus. The sequence goes on from CAUYRT010029711.1 coordinate 59,803, forward strand.
TTCTCAGCTGCTAAACCCACAAGACTGCTACCACCAATATTTTGTCCTCTTAGTCTTCCATGAAGAGTGTAGTTTGTATTAAAATAGTTTTGTTATTGCACTCCTCCATGAGTCTTTGAGGATTGGAATGGAGAAAAATCTCAGTGGTATTATACTATAATACTATACTATACTGTACTGTACAATACTATACTAAATATCACATCTGCCCTTGCAACACTCCTCTAATTGACGTAGTAGGGCTGACTCTTACCTTCTGATAAGTTATAGGTGACTTATCTCTTGATAATCGTTCATTGATAATCATTCATTCAGTTATTCAACACATATTTATTAAGAGTTCTTTATATGCCAGCACCGACCAAGGTTTTGATCACAGATCAAGCACAAGGCAAAGTTCCTTCCCTTTTGGAGTTTGCTAATTGTACTTAATTAAGTGCGGACAATAAATAAATAAGTACATACTAATTATAATGGCAGCTGCTATAAAGAAAAATAAATTGGGACAAGAAAACAAATAGTGATGTGTGCATATCTGCATGTGAGTGTGTGTGCACTATTTTGAACAGTTTTTCAGGGAAGAAGGCCTCCATGAGAAAGCAGTATTTGAATGAAAGTATGTGGAAAAAGGTTTTATGAGAAGGGAGAACCAAATGTAAATGTTGTGAGGCAGACATATCCAGATCTCGCTGCAACTCAGACTTGACACACTTTAGGCATGAATTGAGTCTCCTGTACATTGTTTACTGGTTTATAAAGAAATGTAATAGGCTCTCTCTAAAAAATGTTGACAAGGACAGATTTTCAAGTCAAAAATTCAACTGTATGTCTAAACATTAATTCTGTCTATAAAGTGAACCTTGGGGACATAGCTGTTGGAAAGACCCATCTATCCCCTGAAATTGCCAAACTGTATGATTTCAAGATTTAAATGAGGTAGTGGGTGTAATTGCTGAAAAAAAAAAAAAAAAAAGAAAAATCACAACTCCCCCCAAAAACTACTCACTGTGATATCTGATTAATAGTTTTTGACCACTGAACACCCTACACAGTTCCTTTTCAGCCTGATGGAACCAGCCATATGCTAACTTGCTGTTGGAGGTACAGGATCACATGACTATTAGCAAGAACTTTTTGAGCTCTTAACATGTTCAGCATGCTATGTCTGTAATGGATGCTGTGTAGAAGTAATGGGTGTGATCCTGGCTCTCAGGTAGCTGATAAATTAGCTTTGGGAAAAGAAGATTCATTTACCACCACCTAGAGTAACCACAAAGAATGATAAACAGCATCTCCCTCTTTGTGTATCAATGATGTCAAGCTAAGTAAGTTGTAGATCATAATTAATGAAGACCAAGAGGTACACTTCACATATAACATGGAGGGCAGGAAGGTCTGATTCCACAGAGAAGCAAATAAAGTTAAGAGTTTCTATTATGAGAGGTGACAAGGTAAATCGGAGTGAGGGAGTGGGGAAATCTAATGATTAGAAAGTTATGATTATAAAACTGAATTACAGAGTCCAAAGCTTTGGTTTAATGTAGCTCAGAGTGACATGTGTGGTTTTAGGTGTGGTTCCTAAGAAGGAGAAATAAAAGTCTCAAGGAACAAACTTCTTTATATTAAGCATTTAATTGTAACTTTTCACTAACTATGCAAAGCAGCAAGGCAATTGCTCTCATTCCCTATTTTAGAAATGATTGGAGTGAGACTCTGAGAGGTTAAGGGACTTGCACCCTGGCAGGAAGTTAAAGAGTTACAGGGCAGGACTTGAATCCATGTTACTTTATCCCTGGTCATGGGCTCCTACCATTGCCCCAAAGGGTCTCTTGATTCAAAATCATAGGCCACCTTGCACAATGAACTAGAACCATTAGCCAGTGGTGGTTTTTGGAGGAGAGGTATTGTGTATTCATATGATACAATGACATAACTAATGTATTTAGAGAATCATCCATCTTTTTCCTTTTAATCCCTTGTAACTATGAAGTACTAGGCCTTCTGCTCTTCAAAAATTGTCTCAGTGCATCCAAGAATCTGTTCCAAAGTCACTGTATTTTTGGAAAACACATCATTATTGCACATTGTTAGAGATGAGGGAATTTTATGTTAAAAATCCCCAAATGATTAACATCTTTCTTATAAAGTAACCAACATACTAAGACTGGGAGTTATAAAAACTGGGAGTTATAAAATTAATGTGATAGCATATTTCTGAATCTTTAAGTTTTTATTTAGCACATTAAATATATAGTGAGAAACCATAACAGTAAATAAAAAAGTAAAACACCAGTCTGCTATTATATTAGCAGAAACTCATGTTAGAAAAGGTCTCACTTGTGTTTAGATCAAGCAAATAAAATCAAGGGAGACAAAAGCTCTGTCTTTCTATGAACAGGTCATGAATCACTTTTTGTAGTTGTGTTCACATTTTGTGATTCAGATCCTCCACAGTAACCTGTGATCATGTGGGACATTTAATGTTTGCTAGACTTAATCATTCTAACATGTATTATATATTGGTATGAATGGCAACACTGAATCTCACTGAGTATTCCTTCATCATCCTCTGGAGCATAATAAAACGATGAGAAGGTTTAAAATGCAGACTGAGGATCTTACACAGTTCCTTTATCAAAACTAATACAAGTTGTTTTGTGCTGTGAATCAATCTCAAGTCAAGGTTTCAGAGAAAAAGCACACATAAGCTACAAGACTGACACACAGTTAGGCAAAGGATCAGTGCAAAGTGAAGGTAACTACTGACGGTGATGACAATGGCAACAATAACATGTACAGTAACAGTAATAATAGTAACAGCCAACTCTCCAGAACTGATATGGTCTGGATGTTTGGCCCCTGCAAATCTCATGTTGAAATATGACTCCCAGTATTGGAGGTGGGGTCTGGTGGGAGGTATTTGGGTCATGGGGGGTGATCCCTTATGAACGGCTTGATGCTCTCCCTACAATAATGAGTTCTTGCTTTATTAGTTCAAGGGAGAGCTGGCTCTTTAAAGGAGCCTGGCACCACCTCCTCCCTTTCTAGCTCCTTTTCTTGCCATGTGACACACCTGCTCCCCCTTCATCTTCCAACTTGATTGAAAGCTCCCTGCAACCCTAACTGCCAGCAGATGCTGGTGCCATGCTTGTATAGTCTGCAGAGCCATAGCTCCATTATAGCAATGCAAAACAGACTAACATAAGAGCTTACTGTTCCAGAATTTGGGCTAAGCATATTACATCAATCACTTTACATAAACCTCACAAAGACTCTATCAAATAATAATAGAAATAATTACTATTGAATGTATACCATGTGCCAAAACCCTTCCAGGATTACCTCATTTAGTCATCACAAAACCCTCTGAGGTTCTGGGGTAGGGGAGAATGGCCTTCTTAAACATTGGAAAATGAGAGGTGAGATTCTATTAGGGTCACCCAATCTTGAAGCTTCTTTCTCCCTCTTGGTGAGGAAGGGGATCTGCTGATACTGAGTGTGGCTCGAGAACATGGAGAACCCAATGTTTATAAACATTTGTGTAAACGGGGACACATTTATTTCAGTAGGTGCTTCTGGAATAGTGATGCAATCACTGAGTATAAAAAGATCACAGCATCCCAAGAATTAGGGTTTCCAGATCTGGTGAGATTGAATTCTTTGCAGATGGTGTCAACAGCAGCTGTGTGCCCCCACTAGGGACTTTGAAGGCAACAGGACTTGATGCTGAGATATGCTACATCTACTCTTACTTTCTGTGGCTATTTTGCGTCAGAATTTTTGTTGTGAGTCTTTAGGCAGTTAAATGAGGTGCTTACTCTAACTGGCTATGAGTGGCATATTGGTGGGTGTGACCAATTTCATCCAGTAATCCTCCTGAGACACTGTAGTAGAGTTTACACTGTAAAACTCTATTTTCCCATTTTACAGATAGAGAAACAGATGCAACTTTAAGATGGACTTAGTGTCACTATGTATCTTGCCCAAAGTCATTCAAATTCAGGTCAGGTAATAAGTGGTAGAGGCAGATTTCAACCTCAGGCTGCTGACTCCAACCCTTCACTTATAAAAGCCACATCATATGTGAGCAAAATACTGTTTGAATAAAGAGTCTGTTCCCCTGCCCTCAGTTATATATGAATAGATAGCAATGTTATCAATGATATCTTTTTTCTTTTTCCTACAAAGATAAGTTCATCTAATATAATTTTCCCTATTTTTACATTTCCCTCTCACTCTTAAAATATATAGCCAATTCAACACTCATCAATTTCATTAATTTTCTATTTAGTCATTTACATTCTTCTAATCTTCATAGATAAGACTTTATTCTTAAATCTTTGTAAAATATAATTATTTTGAACTGTTTAACATCCTACTGCCATATTTAGTCACAATAAGTTTTTATCTAGATTATTGGCAATATTTAATTATGCTTTTGTTCAATAGATCTTCTCATAGATCTACTAAGCTCAGCAGAGATCAGTAAACTGAGAACTTCTTTAAGAACAGTAGGTTCAATGACTTCCTTCCAATTTACTCCTTGAGGCCAGGATCTTTCTGTCTCTGGTCTCAAGGTGGGAGCCAGTGACTGGTGGGAGCAGGTGCCCCAGTAATATGTTTATGGTTAAGATAAAAACCTCTGCAGGTGGGCAAGTTGATAGCTTTTATTCTCTGTTTTTGTTCCTGGAAATGAGGCATTTCATTTGGGGTGTGGGGAGGTGGGGTGTGGGGAGGTGCATTTTATAGTTTAAACACTAAAAAAATTCATGGAGTGAATGATTTCTAGGTATTGGAAAGGGTGGATGGAGGACAGAAAAAATATTTCAAGAAGTGCTGATGTAGGAAATTATTTTTATTTTCTTTATCAAAGCTCAAATAAGCTATAAAACCTTTCCAATGTAGCAGCAAAGAAGACATTGTTATGAAGTGGAGACATGGGCGTATTTAAAAATCTCTAGAGATATAGTTTACAGAGTTGTGTGCAGCATCAAATAGGAATAAATGTTGCTTTATAAACCTAGTTGTAGAAGACTTTGACTTTCAACTAATCATATAGATTCTGAGACTGTGTTGATACTTATTATATCAAGAAGTTATAATGGGATGGCATGTTAAGAAAAATGGGTATCAGAAATAAGTGAATAATAAATAGGCAGTCCAGAAACACAGTGATGGCTCGAGAAGATCTGCTCAAAATTCACCACAGTCATTTTCATGGTCTCAGTTAAACATTTCACTACTACTTTAGTAATGTTCTGCTATGGTTAAAAATAGGTTTAAACTTTAACCATTTATACTTTCTACTGTACAGTAAAATTTCAATCATTCTTAATGGATTACTTTTGTGGTCTTTATGAAATACTAGGTTTAATGAACCTCTTTAAATATGATTAAGGAGAGGTGACTGAAGTCTGGAATTAAACAGAAAATCCCCACTCAATATTTCAATACTTGAACTGGGTAAACCGTATAAGCCCCATCCCTAACAGAATGTGTCTGGGCAAACCATAGGCTTTGGTTATATCACGTTCCTCCCCAAGTATTGCTTAAAAAAAAAACATGTGGTCAGGTCAACCAATTCCCTATTATCACCAAAATGCTTGTTAGGTCTGAAGTACAATACTAATTATTTCTGAGATTAGTAATGAGGCTCTGAAGACAAGATAAAAAACTCCAGCCAGTTAGTTAATGAAGCTTTACCCATGGCAATCACTAATCTGGGATTTTTTCAAGTAGCAATCTACAAACATGGTTTTGAATGTCATGATAGACAAGAATCACAGAAGGATACCAGAATAGGAGTTTAGATTATCCTCTCAGGACTCTAGCAAATCCCATGCTACAAGTTTTATATAATAAATGTAGGATTTGATTGTTTAGAACTACCATAATTCTCTTTGAGAGACATAGAACTGAGATTCCACGCTACTGTGCTATCATAAGAACAATTTAACAGGTGAATGCTTTTTTTAATCGGCTCTATGGAGTTATAATTTACATACAATGAAATTCACCAATTTTAAAGTACAATTTGTTTTTGACGTTCATACAGATTATTTTGCATGGTAGTAGTTCAAACTTTTCATTGCTGAGTAGTATTACATTATATGGATGTACCACAATTTGTTTATATTAATATGTTCACAAATTGTTGAGCATTTGGATTGTTTCTAGTTTTTGGTTATAACAAAGCTGGTAAAAATATTCATGTATAAGTCTTTGTGTTAAGATATGTTTTCTTTCTCTTAGGTAAATACCTAAGAATGGAATTCCTGGCTCATATATTAATAGTAAGTGCATATTTAATTATATAAGACACTGCCAAACCGTTCCAAGGTGGCCAAACTGTTATTCATACCCAAAAACAATCTCTGAGACATCCAGTTGCTCTACGTACTGAGAACACTTGATATAGTGTTTTTAACTTTAGTCATTCTAGTAGATATGTAGTGGTATATAATTATGGTTTTAATTTTCATATTTATAATGATTTTGAGAATCTTTTCATAGACTTATTTGTAATAAGTCTATGAAAATAAGCTATTGTAATAGCTTTTTTGATTTCTTAGAATTTTTGACCCAGATGATTATGTTGTCTATTAATAAAATTTTATTTCAATATTTATTTATTTATGAAATGTTTTTCTGTATCTACTGAAATTATGATATGGCTTTTCTTCTTGTTTTGTTATTATCATAAATTACATTGATGGATTTTCTAAGTTTAAACTAGCTTTGCATGTGGATAGACTCTACTGGCAATGATGTTATAAAGTACAGAGGAAAAAGCCCATCTTGCTTGTTCTAATGATTATTGAAACTTGTATTTTTATATATATGTATGTATATATAATTGGTATTTAGCAAATATTTATTTCTAAATACTCAATTAAAAATATATAATTTAGCCAATTTCACAAAAAAATAAATGCAAATCAGGGAAAAATTTTTAGATATAGAGATAATACAACTTTGTAGGCTTTTCTGAATTAGTGCCATGTTGTAGAATAGTGATGTTTGTGTTGTAAATTTCCATAAGCTTAGAAAGAGATAATTTAGACCAGCTAATGCAGTCATTATATAGATAATCTCAAAATGGCAAAAATAACTCTTTTATTATTCATTTTTATTATTTGCATTGCATCCTATGTTTAATAGGTATATAATATATATACATAAATTAATCAATTTTCTCTATCATCTCTTTGTCATTCTCTCTTTCTCTCTCTTGCACACACACATATACATATACACACACAAACACATACACACACAAATACAGAAGTTACTTACTAGATTGGTCACTTAACTGACATACCTAACAATTTGCAGCCCAGAGGCCAAAAGAAGTTCTTGAAGCAGCCAAAATTAACTTTTTTTATCAGTGATTTTTCTCTTGTCTTATTACTCATGGTCTTATTATTCTAATTAAAAATATATATGTGATATAATTAATTGGATCAAGTTTGGTTATGTGGTTAATTTGTACATAGCAGATTAAACACAGTATTTTGGCATGAGAAGCTGGACCCTTGTGAGAGGTGCAGAGATGGGAGGATCTGAGAGCTGACAGCATGAGGGGAGAGATTACAAAAAGCAGACAAAAGAACTGAAAAGTGGAGCAGCTGGGGCTGCTCACTGATTGCATACTATTGTGCATGATTCATGCCCCTGAGAGTAATCACAGAATTTTAGCATAGTCTAATAGCCTGTGTTCAAGATGATGAAATGTATTCATTAAGAATAAGTTAAGTTTGATCAGTATATTCTGTTTAAGAAAGCATGGAAGTGTACAATCCATTTTAAAAAGCTGTCCATTAAAATAGTTAAAAATATTTTCTCAATTTTTGGAGTAAGGTTCATTTCTTTTGGGAAATTCACTTTGACAAAATGCTTCAACATCCCTTTGTTCAGTGCTGCTGCTTTAAAGGAGGAATTTGATATATCTGTGAACAGTTACCATGTAAGAGCCATAGAAGTGGTACACTGGCAACTTCAGGGGCACTATTCACATAGACTTCAAATTCGATCACACCCTCTGGAATTGTGCGGTATTGCGGCCCTGTCCACAGGGGCTGGAATTTTGTTTGTTTGTGCACTATTGTATTCCTAGTGCTAGAGCACTGCATGGCACAAAGTAAGTACTTAAAAAAAATTATTACTTATGAATAAATGCATATGTAAATAAATTTAAACCACAACATTTGGAAACAAAATATTTGAGCTTGCAGAAGAATTAACATTGCATTTTAAATGCTCATTTATGATATGAAAAAACTTATGGCTATTCTATTTAAATCAGAGCAGAATATTTTATGGAAATGTAATAGGGAGATGTCTATAACGGAAGAAATAAAAGAACTAGGAAAGCGTCAGCTGCATAAATAGCATGCAAAAAAACTTAGGTTTTCCCCTAAGTTTAAAGTAAGTCACCTTTGCCTGCCTGTGTTCACCTTTTCTTTCATGTCCGAAAGTGAGGCCAGAGTAGCCTTTTGCCTTGCCTTCCCAAATTCAATCATGCTGCATTTTATGACAAGGTTTACTCTTATTCCCTGTTGTTAAATCTCAGTCTAGTGTAAATGGATTCTGTGGTGGTATTGGACTCTATTTGTTTAATATACTTTGTCAGTTCTAGTTTAGTACCATATAGAGAGACTCCTTAGCCAGATGATGATACTAATAATGACAAGACATTAAATTTGGAATCTGGAGATTAAAATTCTACATCTGGCCGAATTGTTTATGCTAAGATAAATGACATTATATTTGGGGGGCAAAAAGACTTCCTATTTGCCTGATATCTTTTGTTTGTCTATGAGGTTTAAAAAAGACTTTAGAATCATTACATTGTTATGGATAGCAATTAAGCCATTTGGAATCTAATGTTTCCACATTTTATGACATATAAAATCCTAAAACTCTATTAAACACATTAAAAACATTAACAAGTTTTGAGACTTTAAATTTATTAATGTTTTAAAGGTGCATTGAGATACCAGCCAAGCACAATTGTTCATATGTCATGAGATGTGTGCATTGGCTACCAAGATATGTTGAAGAGAATGGGGAAGGGAATTAAGAAAACAATCTTTTATGGTATCTTATGGTATTTTGGAATTCTTATCTTGGAATTCTTGTCTATTATAAAGTCAAAAATAGTTTTGAAAATCTTGTAAGGGATATGCTATTTATAGGGCCCATGGTCAGCTTGTCAGATGTAATGGTTTTCTCATATTAGTCATTAATCTTTGTTTCAGCAGTAACCACAGACCACCATAAATTCTTAATACTCATGGAATTTCATGGTCTGAAATTATTCTTCAATTTAATGCCCAAGCATTAAAAATAGACCAAGAATTCGAGAATTTGTTTTCTTTTAATCAGCTGCAATGTAAAATGTTTATGAGTCTCAATCTTGAAAATCTGTTTTAATATGATGAAATATTTTGGAACATTTTAAAAAGCCATAACAAGACTGAATTACATCCTTTATATTGGACTCAACAGAGGAACTTTTTAAAGAGCATATTTAGCTACAATTTTTTACAAGATTATATTTAAGGTGCAACTTGAAATCACCTTCCAGATGTCTCATTTATAGAATATGACTGCTTTATCCATGAATCACCAACATGTCATTCTGCTTCAGCATTTAAGTTTTATGTAAACTAAGGAAATACCAGAGCCCTCTCTGCTCTCTTGAGTCTTTTCTTATAGGATCCACTCAGTCCATATTGAGCGATAATGAAAACCAGCATTAGAAGATAGGCCATGCTTCCAACAGGGTCAACATCTTAGTAATTGGCCCTAATCACTCTAGAATATTATATCCTAGCTTTGGATTTATTTCCATTTTCCATATTTTACACATCAATCATGGTTTCTGTCATAACTTGGCAAGAGTCTCTAGAATGCTGTATATAGTTAAAACAATCCTACATTTCCTGAAATAGACACTACATATATCCTGGAGTGAAGAAGTCTTTGGAGAAGTTCTTTCTTCTTGAATTAAGTTGTATATAAAAAAACATAGTCTTAGCTTAATTAAAATCATATGACATATAATTCCTCAAAATCTTTTGATGAATCAACTACTTTGATTGCATGTGACTGTTTGAATTAAATGAGGAAAATTTCATATTATATGACAGAAAGCTTATGATATAATGGATATTACCTTGTATGTAAAGCAGTTTAGTTTGCTGGACTAATAATAGTATTTTCAATTAAAACTTATAATAAACAACTGAACACATATTTATGACTTTCTAGATATTCTTACTAGTTATTACTGATCAATTATTTTATATTTTCATGATTTTATGAATAAAACCCAAAGTCCTCAGCATTATATGAAATGACATTCATATAGATTTGTGTAAGAGGGGCTCTCTTGTCCTGGACTGAAAGCTTAGAAGGCCACTTATCTCACAAATCATATTTAATACATTTGTAAAAGAAGAAAATGACTACCTTTTTCATTGACCCAACACGACCTGTAACCAGTGGTATTACTGTCTTGACTAATTCTCTTCAGGCCCCAGGAAAATGTTTCTCTACATCTCTTATTCTCTGTCCTCAAAAGAAAGGTCAATATATCCTATTGCTCTAAATGTTGTAAAGATTTAAGAGTTTTGCTTATGCTGCTACCAGAGACAGATATGATTCATGTATTAAGAAGGCATATTTGTCAAGGTTGGAAAATACAATGTATTTTGTCTACGTGTTTGTGAGCTTGAGTAATAACAAAATGTTTAGCCTCTATTTGTACTCTTGTATCAATCCCCACCTTCATATATCTTACTCCTCTATTCTTTTTAATCTCTTTCCTTAGCTCCTGCTTCTATAGACACTTTGTAGAGTCATTTTGAAATATTTTCTATTTTCTAAAACTCCCCTATCTTCCATTCATTTGACACATGTTGTTTCCTTTCTTGGGATCTCTCTTTTTTCCTTGTCTTTGGAATGCAATTTCATCATCTTCAAGATTCGGCTTAAGTGTTAACACTTCTTTAAAGTGTTCTCAAACATCTCATAATTCTATATGGATTAATTTTAAAATAGTACTTAAAATATCATCTTATAATTATTAATATCTGTGTATATATCAGACTACGTTTTAAAAATTTATTTGAGTACAAGAGTTGTGTTGTGAGGAATGTATCATATATATGCATATATATACATACTGCCTAGAACGTAGTAAGAGTTTAATATATTTGTTCTAGCACATAGTAAAAGTTTAATAAGCTGTTAAGTTCTTCACATTAAACTTAGCTATCCCCACCCCTACCACACCCACCACCTGACTAGATTAGCTAACTCTGTTACATATTTCCATAGCATTCTGTACTCCCATGTTTGCCATTTTTAACACTCAGAAGTTTGACTAATATTTGTTTTTCTGTGTATAGCTCATTCATCACTAGATACCACACATCAAGTATTAAATTGAATAAATGAATTGGTTTTAAGAGGGGAAATAATGATGGGACTTGGAGAGATATGCTGTGAATCTGAAATACTGACGTAGGCATGGAGATGATAAATATCATTGAGAAATTTTTTAAATAAATAAATAAAGCTACATGGAATATTGCTATGGTTTGAATATCTGTCCCCTTTAAAATATATGTTGAAATTTGATTGCCATTATGATGGTTTCAAGAGGTGGGGCCTCTCAGGTGATGAGATCATGGGGGGCTCCACCTTCTTGAATGGATTAATGCTGTCATCCAGGAAGTGGGCTAGTTATCTTGAGAGTGAGTTGCCATAAAATGAGCTTGGTCCCTTGCTCTTTCTCTTTTTACCTGCTTCCTTCTCGTCTTCTGCTACAGGATAACACAGCAAGTAGTCCCTGACAAGATGCCAGCTCTGTGCTCTGGGACTTCCTAGGCTCAAGAACCATGAGCTGAACAAATATCTTCTATTTATAAATTACTCAGTCTGTGGTATTCTGTCTTAGCAATGAAAAACAGATTAAGACAGAAAATTGGTACCAGGAAGGAAGGCCGTTGCTATACTAATACCTGAATATGAGGATGTGGAAGTGGCTTGGAACTGGGTAACAGGTGGAGACTGGAAGAATTTGGAGGAGCAGGCTAGAAAAAGGCTGTATGAACAGAGCATTAAGGGTGATTCTGATGAGGGCTTAGAAGAAGACTCCAGAACTGGGAAGAGCCTGAATCTTCTTAGAAATTACTTAAGTGGTTGTGACCAGAATGTTGTTAGAAATATGAATAGTAAAGGCCGTTCTGGTGAGGTCTAAGATGGAAATGAGGAACAAGACATTGGAAGCTGTAGGAAAGGCCATCTTTGTTACAAAGTTGCAAAGGGCTTGGCTGAATTGTGTCCATGCCCTAGGAATTTATGGAATGTAAAATTTAAGAGTGATGAAATAAGATATCTTGCAGATGAGATACCTAAGCAGCAATGCATTCAGGCTGCTGCATGGTTTCTTTTGACTGCTTACAGTGAGATGAAAAAAGAAGCAGAGTGGAAAGTTTGAACGATTCACAGTCTGGCCATGTAAAGAGTGAAAAAGCATGTTCAGGAGAGAATACTAAGGGTGTGGCCAAGCAGCCATTTGCTGAAGATATTCCTATGAGTAGAAGAAAGCCAGGTGCTATTCTTCAAGAAAATAGGAGGAAGACTCTGAAGACATGTCAAAGATATTCTAGGCTGCCCCTCCCAACATAGGCCTAGATTTCTAGGAGGGCAGAATGGTTTCAGGGGATGAGCCTGGGACACCCTCCAAAAACTCACTGCCCAGAGCCTCCTCAGTTCTCTGCTCCTTGCATGCCAGTACAGTTCCTCTCAGCCACCACAGCCATGGCTCCAGCAGGCTTGGATATGGCCAGGCCTTCTGCTCTGAATGTTACATGCAGTAAGCATCTACATGATGTTAAATCTTAAGGCTTGCAGAGTGTAAGAGCTGGGGGAACATAGCTACCTCCACCTAGATTTCAAATGTTGCATTGGATGCTATGGGAACCCAGACAGAGACTTGCTGTAGGCACAGAGCTAGAGCAGAGAGCTCCTGTCAGGGCATGGTGAGCAAATATGTAGGGTTGGAGCCACCAGAGAAAGTCCCCACTAGGACAATGCCTAGTGGAGCCTTGGCAGTGGGGCCAACCCCAAGACCACAGAAGTGTGGGAATACCAGAGTGTAACTCCACTCTGCATGGGCTGAGCACAGCAAAGCTGTAGGGGTGAAGCTACTGAAGACTTTGGGGGCCTGACTCCTCTCTAGTATGTCCAGGAAGCAGAACATGGGAATCAAAAGAGTTTATTCTCTAGCTTTAAGACTTAATGTTGTTTTCCTTGTTGGGATTTGGACTTACTTGGTACCAATCATCTTTCTTTTTTGGCTTTTTTTTTTCTCTTTTAGAATGAGGATGTCTATCTTATGCCTGTCTCACCATTGTATTTTGGAAGTAGATAATTTGTTTTGATTTCACAGGCTCACAGTTGCAGGGATTCACCTTGGGATGAATCATGACTTGAACCTCATCCATATCTGATTGAGATGAGACTCTAGACTTTGGGCTTTTGAATTGATGCTGGAATTAATTAAAACTTTTGGGACTATTAGAATGGAATGAATGTATTTTTTATGTGAGAAGGACATGAGTTTTGAGAGGACCAGGGGCAAATGCTATGATGTGCATGTTTATCTCCTCTGCAACTTATGTTGAAATTTAGTTGCCATTGTGGGGATGTTTAGAAGTGATTAGGGGATGGACACCCTTGAAGCTCTGACTCTGGTGGTGCAAAGGCAATGTATGTAACCTAAACATTCGTACCCCTGTAATATGCTGAAATAATTTTTATAAAAGGAAAAAAAAAGAAGTGATTAGGCCATTGGGATCCACCCTCATGAATGGATAAATGCTGTTATTGCAAGAATAGGTTAGTTATTGCTAGAGTGAGTTTTTATGTAGGAGCCTGGCCCTTCGGGATTTCTCATTCGCATGCACTCCCTTGCCCTCTCTTCTTCTGCTATGGGATAACACAGTATGAAGGCCCTGGGCAGCACCATGCTTTGGACTTTTTTCCCAGTCTCCAGAACTATGCACTGAATAAATCTTTTTAAAAATTATTTATAAATTACCCAATCTATGGTATTCTGTCATAGCAACAGAAAATGCACCAGGTTGAATACAAATAAATATTTTAAAAAATAAAAAGAGACATTTGAGGCATTTACTTAGATGTCCCTAATGGTTTCTTCATCTGAAAATGGAAGGGAATTATTAGCTTGATTAATGTATCTGCCATCCCTTTACTCTGGTTCCATTATAAATATTCAACCACCTTACCTGAACTGCCAAGACATTGTTTTTAAAGTTAATGTGCCTTGCTTATATCTTATTTAAGAAAAGGAACTCTTGAGTTAATTCTTCTCATTGTTATCACCTGGTATATAATAGGTGCTTCACAAAAACTGATAGATATTTGTCTTAAGTACCATAATATAACCATAAAATTATGCATAAATATTAACAGTTCTGGCAAAGAAGTTTACCATAAAAATTTGTAATACAGGTTTAGGAGATTATTCTTAACCTGTTAAACTCTCATATGAATTTGGCAAAATTCCTCATATGAAGTAGTTGGTATCATATCTTAAGAGCATGCCTGCTCTTGATAGAATAGAGATACATCTCTATGACAACATGTTAATAAACATCAAGGTAGCCAGTAAACCAACATGATCTAGTTTATTTGGTTTGGTATTATTGTTGATTAATTTCTTAGCTAAACTACAGGGAGGATTTCTTATATTTCTGACAAGAGAAATTCTCTTCTTAGAAAATACTTTCCTGGGATCCAAAAAAATGTTGTCATGTATTCAGTGGAAGAATAATTATAAGTGCTGAATTTCAGGGAAAGGCCTCTTCTCTCTTTTGTATTTCATCCATCCCCCCCCACCGCCATTTATACAATATAAGGAATTTATCTTATTTTTAACTTTTTCACTTCCATTAAATTTAGGTATAATTGTCCAGCTATATTGAAAGTCAGGAAACGGTCTCCACCTATTAAGATGTCTTATTTTCTTACTCCAGGGCTGGCAAAATTAGCAGTAAAAACACAGGAAGGAAGTAATATCTTAAATATTATAGAAATTACTTTAAGTCAGGTTTCTAAAGTCAGTTAGGAGGCAATATCCACTGGTGAATAATCAGTCTTAGTGAAGTGATAAGTCTATGAGTAATAGGAGAAAACACTGAACAGCAAGTAAAATAATTGTATTACAAGAAACTCAATACTTTAAAAAAATTCTTTTTTCTAAGAGCTCATTATGCTGAGGAAAATTACAAACTGTATTAGAAAGTAGTTCCACTTGAGTTGAAAATTGTTTCAAAAGACTCTATAATCACTAGATGAAGTCAGTAAATTTAACTGCTTCAACCCTACAATTACATTTTCACCATCTGGGCTTCCACATTTCCATGAAATACCCCAGTGAAATCACACGGAAACATTGCTGTGTAACTAACACATATAATATAACTCATGTATGTGACACAACTAGTCCAAAAAAGTTTGATACATTAAACAGTAGAGGAATTAAAGTTTTAAACCATGTTAAAGGATGTGGTAGAAAAAAGCATCTGGAAAAGAACAGGCTGATTGAAATAGGCCTACATGGTTTCAGAATTGGAAGGTCATACTAAACTAATCTCCAGAAGAACTTTGAGGGTATTACTGCCAAAATAGACAAAGGCAGCTCAGGGATGTAATACATTTGGATTTTCAAGGATCACATGAAAACTGTGGAGCTTAAAGACATGGTCTAACAACATGTTGTACTTTATTTTTATCCTTTCTATTGTTTTCAATAGTGGCTATCTGGCTTGTTTATGAAATACATATGAATAGGCAGGAACATTTATATTCCCTTAGGAAATATTTATTGTGCTTATTATGTGCCTGTCAGGTACTGAGATTACAGAAACAAGTGACGTATCTTCATTCTTAAGACCCTCAGAGTCTAATCTGAGAGATAGGCAACTACCCTAATATCACATTAGAGAGACATCAGCCCAACCCCAGAATTTTTGCATAATCTGTTTGAGATGTTTAAAAGCAATTTGAATTTCAAAATTAAAAGTGAGGATAACTCTATCTCGTACTTAATGGTGAAGAAATATATATGCAGACATATGGCTTTCTTCAGAAGCACTTTGTAGAAATAGAAAAGAAATAAAACATCAGAGTCTTAAAACAAAATATCATTAAGTACATTATTTTAGCTCTTTCTGGAGTAGCTTCAATTATCTTAAAATAAGCTTAAACATTATTGAATAGATGAATTATTTAAGAAGATTGGTGACTGCAGTCATGACTGGAGTCAAGCTACCTGTTTCATGTTTGCTCATGGACCTATACAGTTAGAAAGAATCTTGGACAATTCTGGTTCAAATATTCTTGAGGTGTGTTCTTTAGAACAATAGCCCTTAGTGAGTGCTATTAACTATGATATGAAAAGAATAGTATGGTCAAATAGTCTAGAAATCAATGAATTAAATGACATTAAATGTATTTTTCTCCTGAAAGAATTCTCAGTGAATTTACTCTATTGATATGCATCTTATTCTCCACAAAAAAAGCACAGCATTTCCCGGACTTCTAGAACCACGTATATAACTATATAACCATATATATTTCAAAGAACACTTCATGGGGAATATTACCTTGAAAACTCTTTGGAAAATATTGCCTTAGCCTAACTCCTTTACTTGGCAAAGATATACTTAAGACTAAGTGGGTTAAATGATTTACAGTCAAAAGTCAGTTGAAGTGAGCCAAAACTAAGAATCTAGCTTATAGATTAGCATTCATCTTTCTAAACTACAGTCTACAATTTGCACACACTTATCTCTGGGAGCACATAAAGATTTTCCAGATATATGTGGGTTCAGATAGTTTGAGGGGAATCTGGTTCTAGATTTTAAACTTCCATATCTGTGTTTCTTAAAGTTGATTTGCCTAAGAATATAAGTCTATGGGTTGATCATGGGAGTAGGATTGCTTTCTCTTTTCCTACAATCCCTTCCTCAGTAGTCTTTTCCCCACTTTACAAAATGATATCTCTCATCTGTCTGCAGTGTTACTAAGGTGCATTGCTCCCATGTGTGACACTGTTGGAGTGCCAAATAAAGCATTATAAGCATCCTTTAGAACAATTCAAAGAGAGCTTCAGTAAGAAATAATTGAAGTTGCAGCATCTTATTTTATCCAGGTGAAAAGTTCTTGGCAAGAAAACATACAGATCTATCTACTTATCTACCTCTCTAGATATCTATCTATAGACAAATTGGAATTAAGAAGAGAGATAATTATAAGGGAAGCATATTAACATGTTTATTGGATCTGACTGGTTGATAAGGAAGATTGGATTTGCCAATATGGACAAAATTTTAATACATTGACTGAGATAAATTTTCAGATTCAATATTTTGATGCAAATATATCTAAAGGACAGCTATAATAAGAAATGAATTAGAAATTCTATCATTTATAACTATTTAATCTTATGATAGAAATATCAGCTGTAAACTTAAAAATATGTGAGTATATACATATTTTTTCAAAGCTCTATTGGGCATATAATTAATTGAAGACCACTGTTCTATGTCATGCAGCAGAAATATGTTTATTAATTATTAGTTTTTGAGGGTATTCATGATAGAACAAGAAAAAAAACCAAGCAAAATAAATACTACAAAAACAATGCTTTTGAAAAGTTTTTTTGTTTTGTTTTGTCATATTTTAAAATGTAAGAAAAATGTGATTAAAACACATACCCTATTCTCTGATTAAGAGAAAGTCCAAAGTCTAAATGAAAAAAAAATGATCATAGAGAAACCATGAACCGTTTTTAGAGTCAAATTCTATCTTTTTCTAGAGAGCAGTAGTAGGTATTTCATCGTGAATCATCTTTTTTGGGGGTACATGACAGAAAATTATTTACTATTTATAAAAAAGCAGAAGTTTTTAAGAAATTTAGCTTTCACTGGTTAGCCACAGAATTAGAAATAGTAATATTAAGCTAAAATCTTACTACTTCAGCTTACATAATATTGCTCTCATTAATGTAATAATTATTAACACCCTCACAATGTGAACACATTTAAACCTTGACAGCATTAGTCACTAATGTGCCATTGATTGTTAATTATCAATAAAGTAACATTTACTTTATTGAAAGTCATTACATTGCCAAATTAAATATTCATCTATCAGGTTTCATGTACACATATACCACCTTTCTTCCTATTATTTTAGATGAATTTTCTCTGCTCTTATCTAAAGCCTATCCCTCCACATATGCACTGTATCCCTTCCTCTCTCGTGTTGTACAATGTCACTTCTGTATTATTTCTCTTCTCATCTACTGCATGTTCATATTTTCCCATTTTAAATAATTTTTCATCAGCATACACACATACTTTTTTTTCTTATATTAAACACAATCCTCTTTTGATTTTACTTGCCCCTCCAGCTATTTCTTTATTTTCTATTCTCCTTTATGGTAAAGCGTTTTAAACAAGTTGTCTATACTCACTGTCTCTATTTTCTCTCTTCTGATACTCTTTAAAACTAATTCCCATCAATTTTTGATCCCTACAACTTCAAATCTGTTCTTGTCAAGGTCACTGAATTCCCCCACATTAATAAATCTTATGGTTAATTCTAAGTCCTTATCTTATATGAGGGCATTTGATATGGTTGATCACTTCCTTCTCTTTGAAATGTTTTCTTCACTGGGCATTCAGGATGCCAACTCTGCTGGTTTTATTTGTATTTCTCTTCACATCCCCACCCCATGTGATGTTGGTAAATAGGCCATCCTTGTTTCTTTTTTCATCTATAAACTCTTGTGTATTGCTTTTCCAGAAAGTTCATTGCCACTGGTAAGGTTCTGAGGATCTGGCAAGCTCTGACTGGTGAGTGACAGTGGTGGGTAAAACTAGCTTAAAGTTGCAGCAGATTGTTTCAGTAGCCATTAGATAAAACTGGTTTCAGGTTACAGCAGAAACTTTCCCCAGGCTTGTAGAAAATTTGATTATTGGAGCAGGTGCCATGTGCCCCTAGTGCTTTTTCCTCCTGGTACCTGGACTCTTGTTTAGTTGGGTGTGACAAGAATGACCCAATTCGTATGATCAACTTTCACACAGTGAAAAATGGTGGCTTCTTACACCAGGGGATTGGAGAAGCCACCAGTTTGTAGATGCAGTTACCTTTTGGTGACTGATCAGATGTGGTTGGTGAGGGAGAGGAAGGAACCATGGAAGACTCCCAGAAGGACCTGATACAACTCAAGTTTGGGGAAGGTGTTCATAATTTCTTCTTCTAAAATTTTATAGGCTTTGAATGACTTTTTACCATTTCTTATTTGTGTCTAGGTTAACTGAAGCCTCTATTTTATCGAGAGCTATGACAATCACTATGGATTGTTTTTTAGGTCACTTTATCAAAGCATGCATTGAGGCACATTATCTAATGACAGTTGAGGAAAGGAGGCCCTCATCACACAACACAGTATGAGAATAATGTGTTAAAATATAGCAAATGTGTCACATTGAATACTTGTCAGCTACATTGAGGATTACACAGTGTAAATAATTTTGGTCCATTTGATGCCATTCTTTTCATTCAGGATGAAGTTTCTTCTTTTCCCCTGTTCTTATATACTTATTGAGTCACTATATTTGACATAGATGGGAGATTTCAAGAGGGCCAATGACTTTACTCCCAGCCTTTTATCTCTAAATGGCCTCAAAATTATAAGTTCTTGGTTTTTAGGGGATACTGTAATAAAAACAGAGGCAGGAAAGACAAAACGAACAATCTTACAAATAGCAGTTATTGGTTTTATGACTTAAAGCCACAGTTATTAGAAAAGGGTCTAACAAGTTTGGTGCATGAAATTTAGCCACAGAAAGGACAAGAACCAGTCTCTGCTAGCCAGAACAAAGGCTAACATTGTAAGATTTCAGTGGCATAAAATATGGGCTTCAAATAAGAGTTCTGGTCAGTGCGATATAAAGGAAGTGCTTCATTAGCTATCATGGTGCATACCTCTCAGCCTTGTACTACATGGCAGCGTGTAGCAAGGGCATGGGCGTAAAGAATGAGCTATTCACTCAGGTTTCATAATCTTGCTCTGTTTCAGCCGCCCGGGTTGACAGCTTTCAAGTTAAACATGGAAGGCTCTAAAGAAAAGTCTTACATTCTTTAGTGATATAGTTTGTTTTTGGAAAATGCCTATCTAAAATAAGGAGATAAAATAAGTTTAGCCTGTGGGCTCAATTTATTACATTAACTGTCTTTCCAGAGCATAGTGATATTTTTATGATTACTTCAAACACTTTAGTAAAATAGTTTCACAGAAAGATTCATCTCAAATGAAATTATTTGCAATTTCTATGTCATTCCACCCTATGCAATTATATGAATATTCATTTTACAGTGAAAGCTTACTTTGTAAGTAGGAAAATTACAGTAACATGCTGTGCAAAGGTACTGAATAGTAGAAAAATACATGTACTTAGTAGTTTTTAGGAAAACCACTGTGAATGCCAATCCTATCATCCACAACCAGATCTCCGTACTTCAAGGAAAACAAAACTATATTAACTGAAATACAAATTAATGGAAACATTTCTGAATTCATTGTATACACCCTCTGTGATTCAAGGGGAAATATATTATATTTAGAGTCTCATTTATATTCATTTCTTAGATTCCAAGATCAGTCTAGAATAGTATTGCCTAAAGGCTCCTAACTGTATAAAATTGTAGGAAGATGCCCAGAGCCATTCTGAATTTGAACTACAATGAAGGAAAAATAAATAAGGTAGTTAGCTATTGGGCTAATGACAGAAAACCTAGATATTATGTTATTATAGAATTTTCAAGACAATTAGCAAAAGAGATCACACAATTCAAATTCATAGTTAACATTATTTATTGTTAAATTGCATTGCTGCCCTTAAATATATTGGAGATACTTATTTCTAAAATAATTGAGTAATATATGACATACATGTTTTGAATTTTACCAGATACTCAGATGGAGCAGTGGGAAATCATTGCTTATTGCCTAAAATCATTAAAAATCCTGGAATAAACCCATCAAAATATCTGAAAAGAACAGTAAATTTTTTTTTTACTTATTTTCAAATAAGAACAATACTTTATTAAAATAATTTCTTACTTAAAACATGAAATGAGAGCAGTCACTTTATAAGCTGGCCAGTGGAGTTTATGCCAGTGTCAGAGAATGTAACTTGTACCCAGAAGGCCCCCACAGATCATCTAAAATAAAGATGCTTCTTAATTAACAAGTAGGTCCTGTATTTAATAATTGCTTTTTTCACTTAGCAAATCACTAGCAGTTTTCATACTAAAAGTCAACCCCAAAAGCAGTCTGCTTAATTAGCCTTTAACCTGGTTTCCATGTGAACCACATATTGTGGATTGAATTATATTCCCCCTCCCCCATTCTTACATTGAAGTCCTAATCTCCAGTACCTCAGAATGTGATCCTATTGGGAGACAAGGTTTGTACAGAGGTAATCAAGTTAAAATGAGGTCATTAGGGTAGGCATTAATCTAATATGGCCAGTGTTCTTATTTAAAAAAAGGAAATTTAGACACAGAGACACACATAGAAGGATAACGCCATGTGTGCAGGGAGACAGCCAACTACCTACAAGTCAAGGCCTGGAACAGATCCTTCCTTCACAGCCTTCAGAAGGAACTAACCCTATGAATGCCTTGATTTCAGTGATAATTTCCTTTACAAAAAGATCACTGTGATCATGCTCACTTTTCTTAATTCTAAAAAATGTTTTGGTTAAAATTGGGACATTCAAAATGTCTAGGCCCAAACATTGTGTATAAATTTACATTATAACAGTTATATAAATAATAATTTGTCTTTAATTATTTAGGAAAATGTAGATAAATATCACATATTTTGAAATTATCTAACAATGAAATGTCACTACATTGTCAGAATTTAGTTTTATTTAAACTTAATTTTTTAAAATGCAAAACTGGGTAAAATGAATGATATACTCGCAATATTGAGAAAACATAGATGGAAAATTTATTTATAATCTTTCATTGGCAATCTTGTTCTTTATTAATTTATTAATTTCTTCAACTATCTAGCTATTTATCCACCTGAGCTTTGAAATAATAGCATTTTTTATCATGCAGATCATTTTGACTTCTTTTTTTAATTTCAAAATATTAAGGGAATACAAATGTTTTTGGTTACATTGATCACTTTTGTAATGCTTGAGTCACAGCTATAGGTGTGTCCATCACGCAAATGGTGTTCTTTGTACCAATTAGGGAAGTTTTGCCCCTCCCTCCTCTCCTTCCTCCCTGCTTGATTTCCACTGAGTTTTACTTCCTTCTGTGCACTTGTGTGCTCATTGGTTAGCTCCAATTTAATAATGAGTACATGTGTTTGTTTTTCAAATCTTGAGATACTTCACTTAGGATAATGGTCTCTAATTCCATCCAAATTGCTGCAAAAGGCATTAATTCATCCTTTTCATGGCTGAGTAGTACTCCATGGTGTGTGTGTGTGTGTGCGCGCGTGCGTGTGTGTGTATCACATTTTATTTATCCACTCACGAATTGATGGGCACTTGGGTTGATTCCACAACTTTGCAATTGTAAATTGGGGTGCAATAAACATTCAAGTGCAGGTGTCTTTTTGATAGAAAGACCTTTTTCCTTTGGATAAATACCCAGTAGTGGGATTACTGGATTGGTCTACTTTTAGTTCTTTGAGGAATCTCCATACTGTTTTCCATAGCTAGCTCCCTTGTTCAATGTTATGGGGAAAATATGTCATACTGAATTGTGTGTAAATATGAATGTATAAATATTCAGAGAGTGAGAGAGGGCTTTCATATACAAATTGAAAATAAAAATCTTGAGCCCTGTTGGAAATTACCTGGAACTATTCACAAATTATCTGCTATATCTTTTTAAAGACTTACATTATATGATAAAACATAATTTGGGTTGAAAAATGAAATTAGAATCTCCTTATCTTCAAGATGAAGCTGGATTATATAATATTTGAGAGATTTTTTTTGAATATTTCAGACTTTTGACTATTTGCCAAAGTGAACATTTGGGGAATAATATTAAATACATCTGACTATATATACCTGAATAATATGCCACCCTTGACACAGAGTGGAGTGGAGGCAGGTGGAGAGAACTGAGAAGGGTGTCCATTCTCTTGAAATTATCTTAGCTATTGACTAAAACCTAGATTAGGGTATTATTAAGACATAGAAAAAGTCCATCTCCAGAGTTTAACATTTCATAATTGTTGAGAATAATTAATAAAACTCTACCATATTTTTAAAAATAAGCCTGTTATAAAAATATATATCCTGGGTAGCAGGGTATATTTAGGGGGTTCAGGAAGATCAGAAAGAAAAAGATTAGATTTCCTTGTTCTGGTAGTACTTATTCTACAAAATTCTCTGGACCTGTGTGAGGTATTATTTATTTCTGTTTCCATAGTCATTGAACTCATTCTCCCAACAGATATTTACCGAACATCTACTATGTATCTGCTGGTTGCTGGGCATATAATAATTGTCAACACCAACATCATTTCTGCCTTCATTATCAAATACTCATACGAACACATAATTGGGAACTATTAATATAAGAGAAAGGTTATCAGATGTTTGGGGGCAGGCGTGGGTATGAAGCCCTTCCTGAGGAAATGAGACTTGAAGGAGTAGTAATTAAACACATAAAGAGATATGTGATCTCAGTCAGAAGAGACCTGCATGGACAAATGACTTGGGAAATTTAGTGTTTTTTTCCCCCAAATCTTCAAGATCATCAGAATGTTGGAGCACAGAACGTTGTGCAATGCGGCTTACAGAAAGATTTCCGTATTTTGACTTTTATCCTGAAACACGGTCTACAAACAGGTAGCCTCCTGCCTGTAAAGAGTGGCAGACAAGTTTTTGTTTGTGCATTTTAGCCAGCACGCTTTGTTTATAAAATCTGGATGCATCTGGGCGAGGCATACACTTTCGGATTTATTACAAGCCAGCTCTCTCTACTGTCCTCATACACGCGTACCTCCTGTCTGATCCGTGAGGCAACGGAGTTTGCAACCTTCTCCCAGGGACTATAAGATTTTGTACTTAAAATTGCATCAAAGAGAAACAGGAGGGCGGAAGAAAAGGGCGGAATCCCAGCCTGGCGCTAACTGCGCAGGCGTTGGGGCGCGCGGAGGAAGGAGCGGGGCGCCACACAAGGGGTGGGGCGTCGCGCTGCTGTCACTCACTGCGCATGACGGGCGCGCGTTACCAAGGCAGCTGGGAAGGTATCACCCGGAAGGCGAGCTCCGCTGAGCTGTGAGTACCGATTGCCATCCCCGGTGGGCTCAGCCCTTACTGGTTCCTGAGCCGGTATTGACCAGGGCCAAACAGATGAAGAGCCGAGTTTGATACAATGTGATGGCAAAGTCGGGGGATGCAAAAGAAGAGCAAGAATTGGCCCAGACGGAGAAAAGTGCTATGGCAGACCTTTATGATGAAACAGAAACTTTCGGTTCCTTCACTGATGAGGTACAGAGTTCTGGTTTATTCAGCTCTTCTGGAGGACAGCAGTCCTGGTCTCTTGCCTCTGGGGGCAAACCGGGGAGTGAAGAGCAGACTACAAGCTTGGAGCAAGGTGACAAACAATTTGAGCTTTCAGACCTCAAAAATTATGAAAAGAAATTGAGTATAAAGTGGATCAACTACCTCAAGGGCAAAGAAACTAACTCCGGACGGTACCAACCAGATGCTAGACTTCAAACAGAAATTACTCAAGTACCCGATGAAGAATTGAATGCCCTGCAGTCTTTCTGCACCGTGAAGATAAACTTGATCCATCATAGAATGGGCTCTAAAAAGAAGAGCAGCAGACATAAAAAGCTGCAACTTAGATTGGATGGAGAGGCTTCAGAGAGAGATGCCTTAAACTGTACTGTCCCTGATGAACTTCTGAACAGAATCTATTTTAAAAACATGAAGACAGTACCAAAACAGGTGACAGCATCTAAGCAACACATTTCTTCTCAGTGTCCTGATTGTAACAGGAAAAGAGCAGAGCTGGCCCAATCTGCCTTCTTGAAACAAAAGAAGACTTTACTGGAGTCACTTCTACTCCAAGAAAAAATAGATGAATATCTTTACACCAAAGACTTTCTCACCTATATTGGAGAAGCACATCAAGACCTTCCCAGGCTTACAGATGACCCCAGAATAATTTGGAAAAGACTGAATGAGAAAAGTTATATCAGATACTCTGGTTTTGAAAGGTCAGATACAGAGCAGAAAATTTAGCAAGATGGGAATAGTGCTTGTCGTTCACCTTTTTCTTTACCACGTACTCTAATCAAACAGGTGGCGATTATGAAAGATTTTTTATAATATGTAATGTGGATATATGTGTATTTGAGTAATCATTGTAATTTCTACAGGCACTTGGGAAACAAATTTAAGACTTTACTATGCTTCCTCCACAGATTTGAGAACTGAGAACTTTCTGTCAAATACATTTTTCTGATTATAGAAGGCAATGTTGTAGTTGGAATAGTTAAAAAGCTTTTACAACAATCCAGGAGAGATATGTAGTTTGGACGAGGGTGTTGACAGTACAGAGAGAAAGAAGTACAGAGATGTAACAGATATGTAGAAAGTAATAACTGATTCTCTTTGGTTGTGAAATGGCTATGGTGAATTAATAAAGAGTAAATGTTAAAAATGTTACTTAGAATGATTTGTGTGCCTGGATGAATAATACTTAATTTCATTAAACTAGGAACCCCACAAGGGGGCTGTGTTTGATGGGAGTGATCAAGAGTATGATTATTTGTACATGGTTAGTTTGAGGTGCATTTGGGACATCTGTGTTGAGAGTTCATTGATTACTTGTGCTTGTATTTCAGAGGAAAGGTCTACACTAGAGGTCTGAAATAAAGGGTGGTTTATACGGGGGGGGGGAAACCATTGGCATATAATTGTAAACTGAAGCCATAAATGTGATGAGCTTTGCTGAGAGAGACTAGAGTGAGAAGAGAAGCAGAGCTAGTATCAACTCCTGACAAATGCCAGTTAATGGCTGGATAGAGGAGAGTAAACCTGCATGAAAGGTTGAGAAAAATTATCAGAGGAATAAAGGAAACCAGGCATGTATAATGTGATAGAGGCCAAGAAATAAGAATATTTCAAGAAGGATGGTTGTCTAAACATGCAGTGCAAGAGATTGATCACATAAAGATGATTCAGTCATGTGTTGGACACTGTTGAATGTAGTGACAACCATTTCACTTAAAGAAATTGGGTATACCAAGTAAATCGAGGAATAAATTTAAGATAAGGAAATAAAGAATATGGATATAGACTTCTGCTTGAAAAGTTTAGCTGTTGGAAAGTGAAGCTGGAAGTAGATCTTGAGTTGAGGGAAGAATGCTTGAACAAATTACCTAAGAAACCATTTTGGACATGAAGATTTCTTGAAACTTCTGTTGTTCATCCTAATTTCCATTCTGAGGAAACAGTATCATTCCCTGAGGAATACCATGGTATTTTGAAAACATTTATGGGGAAAAAAAAAATCTTAGTTGTCATTCTGAGAAATTATTTTTACTGTTTCTCTATAAATATATAAACTGTAGAATTAGTGATATAACCTGGAGGTCATTTTTCTACATTTATAGCACCTAAAATATTTCAGTGGAAAAGAAATTTGTTTGCAAAAATCAGCACAAAAGAATTTTTGCATTATATTCCAATATTACTCATTAAGACCTTAATTTATATATAAAGATATTCTTTTTTCCTATAAAGTTTAGCATATTTCTTCTAAGTCATTCCTAAATGGAAAATATTCATTACTTTTCATAATAACTTTTTATTTGAACTCCAGATTATGTCATACTTTATCTTTGACATCTCAATATACTCACATTTTACATAATCAAAATTCTAAATAGTTTTCCATTTAGAACTCCCCCATTAAAGGTCATGCTCCACTCTTTTGGTCAACCAAGCTATAAATCTGAGTCATCTTTTGTTCCTCCTTTTTTTAAACTCAAACCCAAACTATTTTTCAGCAAGACCTCTAGATTTCTCCTTTTCAGTATCTTTTGACTATGACTCATTTTCATCTCATTACCACTCCCCTCATTATCTATGCCCTCCTACTCCTACTTTCTCTCCTCTTCAATCCATTGTCCATACAGTTGTCAGAATTATATTTCTAACACACAAATCTGTTCAAGTAATTCAGTTGATTTAAAACAAACCAAACCAAACCTCTCTAAATGGTTTATCTCTGCTATAGAAATAGTTACAATTAATTAATGCCACATAGAGTTTCTTTAATGTCTGACCCAAATTTGCCTTTCTAATTCCTCTCTTATTCTGCCCCCTCTATGTTCGGGCCTCTCTACGGGACTGGCAAGTTTCTGAGCTCTCTTGTCCTTTATGCCACTATGGTTTACACATCCACATTGGTTTGGCTCAGATTCTCTTAACTGCCCTTTTCAGCTGGTATATTCTTTCTCTTCTTCCTATTCCTTTAGTGCTCAAATTTTATTATCTAAATAGACAATATATTTTCATGATTTAAAAATCTAAAGGAAATTAAAAGATTTAGTTTGCAAAGTCTCCCACCCTGTTGCCATCTAACCTCATTCTACATTGGCCTGCCAGACCCTTGTCCTGCCAGAGTTATGTCTTTACATGATGAATTGTGGAGCAGTCAGTTATCTTGGGATGAGAGCAAGCGGTAGAGGGAACTCAGGGAATTGAGGAATGAACATTTACCCAACTAGGACAGAAATATTTCTGTACCTTAACCAGTGCAACTTTCTTAGTGTGTAGGGGCTGAATATTCATGTTATCTATAACTAACCACTTATGTCAGTTTCTTATCTTTTCTTCCAGTGCTTCTTTATGCAAATACAAACACTCATGGTAGTTTATTGTGTACTCTCTTTTTCACCTTGCTTCCCCTCCCCCTGTTTTATTTTTGTTTTTCTTGTGGTAAAATATGTATAACACAGATTTGCCATTTTAACCATTGTTAATAGTACCATTCATTGGCATTATATTCACAAGATTGTGCAACCATCACCATTATTTCCAGAATTTTTCCCCACCTCAAAAAGAAATTCGCAATCCATTGAACAGTAAATCCTCATTCTTCCCTGCCCCTAATCTCTGGTAACCTCTAATGTATTTTCTGTTTCTATAAATTTGCCTATTCTAGATATTTCATATAAGGAGAATCATACAGTCTTTGTCCTTTTGTGTCTGGCTTAGTTTCAAGGTTCATCCAAGTTGTAGCATGTATCAGGACCTCACTCATTTTTATGGCTGAATAATATTCCATTGTTTGTATATATTTCATGTATGTTTGTCTACTGATGGACATTTAATGTTGTTTCTACTTTTTTTCTATTGTGAATAATGTTGCTATGAACATTGGCATGCAGGTATCTATTTGAGCACCTGTGGGGTCTGTACCTAGAAGTAGAATTGTTGGATCACATGGTAATTCTATGTTTAATTTTTTGAGGAACTACCAAATTGTTCCATAGCAGTTACAGCATTTTACACTCCCACCAGTAATGTACAGGGGTTCTGATTTCTTCAGATCCTTACCAACACTTGAAAAAATTATAACCAACTAGTAGGTGTGAAGTGCTATCTCGTACTTTGTTTTCTACATCAGTTGAGATCATCTTGTAGTTTGGTATATGCTTTAACCCAACATAAAACCTCGCCTTCTCTGCATACTCATCTTATAACCCTTCAGCACTGACTAAACAGAATTAAAGGCTGTAGGCTGTATGCCCTATGACATTAATATAAGTTCATAATCTAGCAATCATGTCTTAATTAACATGCCTTTCTCTCTTATTGTGAGCAACTCAAGGGTGAAGACTGTCTTACATCATATTCAGAGTGTTTAGCATAGTGCCTCACACATGATGGTGCTCAACAAAAATTTAATGGATTAAAAAAATAAGTGCTTCCAAACCATGGTATGCAATGTGTCTTTGCCACCAAAGGAAGAAAATAATCTGCAAGCATACTGTTACCTGTCAGTGTTCTTCATTTGTATAGCTGTTTTCTCTAAGTTTTCTTTCCTTATTTCTCCATGGGTTGGATTCCTGTTTAGCATGTATACATACATATTCTTTTCCTCACTGGAAAATTAGCATAAAGCTTTTTGATAAAACATCTTTCCAGGAAATATGCAGTTAATTAATACATTATTCATTTTTAAGAACTAATATAAAAGATATTTCCATGCAACCCACATGTTCAAATAGAAAAGGTTAGAGATAATGGATGACTTTCTGTAATCTTGAAAAGGGGTAAAAATCCTTGATGTTCAAACTTGAAAATATTGGAGCTTTTTGCCCCTGAATACATTCAAAAGGAATGAGTATCCTTTCTCTAAACTCTTTATAGTTTCACCCAAGAGATTCCAGTAGAGCTGAAATGAAAAGTTCATCAGATCAGGTGCTAAGAAACCCCATTTGTTGCCATAGCACTAAAAATGTATCTGGCAAATTTATACAGAATTATACAAATAACATATATAATTTATATAACTATAATGTGCAAATTACATAAATATGTGTGTATTTATTAATAAATAATACATAAAATAAAATTCTGCACCTAGAAACAAATCTATATGTTGAATAAATATTATAGTAATGAAACCTTCGAAACAGCAGTAAGTGATATGCCAGATTGAAAGAGAAAAGTAAGCTCAGTTCTGAACATCTGAGTCATTCAAATTCCAATCTCAGAACTGTTTAGGAATGTTTGGGACGCCCAGCCCAGAATACCTCCAATTTTAAACATGTTAGTTTATTTCATGATGAAGCCTAATATAGTCACTTAGCTCTTTCTGGAGCAGCATAGCTCAACAGGTTGCAAAGAAGTAGGGATTGTGATTGTTGGTGGGTATGGGCTCTCCTTCAATTTTGTCTAGAATTGACAGATGAAAAATACATACACAAATAGTTAATTTGAGAGACAGAAAAAGAAAACATAGTTGAACTTCTATTCTCAGTTGAGAATACCCTTTGGAATAGAGAATTCAGAAATTTTCCAATTTGTAATCAACTCAAATTACAGTGAAAATTGCAAAATTCTCTGAGTGTTTCATGTCATCATAAGGCCTGGTTTTGATGAGCCCATTGTTTTCTGAAATATTAATTGAAGTTTAGGAAAAAATGTGTTGTAGTCATCCCCCTCAAAATTTGCTGTGGGTGTCAGGACTAATAATGCTGCACATGCACTAAGAAGGTACGAAGGTTTATTACTCACATAATGAGGGTTTTGGGGGCTGGGGACCAGGAGCAGGGCAGGCCTTCAAGCATGTATGAAAATGGCTTTCAAGTGAGAAAAGGAGACTGGCTTGGCTTTTTATTATAATTAGGGTGTGGGCCTGAGGTGAGGATTCCCACAGGTGGTCTGGAGCTTGCAAGGTTTGAACTTTTTGCCAGTACCAAAGAAGGGAGCATATGGATTTTCTTATCACCTAGTACAGATATGAGGCAGAGGGTGGGGTTTTAAAGTCTTAAGCTGTCAAACATCAAAAATGGAGTCTTACCACTTATTACAATTTATCCCTGATATTTGACTGATGACTGAAGTACACCATGTTTTATTTAAATAAATTGTAGCTTGAGTATGCCATAAGGGTGTCCTTTGAGGCCTGTCACCTGAGACTGGTTAGGGCAGTGAAACTTCACTGAACACCTTGTTCAAGAGCCCAGCATTTTGTATCTTGAGAAGTGAAATGAGGGCCTTGATCATTATTATTAATAACAATGCTGGGAGCTCTGAAGGTGATAAGAGGAGGCCCTGTATTGTAGCTTTAATATCTATAGAGACATGTGTAACCTAAACTTATATTTTGGGTATTTGTGAGGCAAGAGATTCTCATATTTATCTCCAAAAAGGGGGAAACCTAGTTGCTACCACTGGAAGAACCAGATGACCAGATCATTGGCAATGGCTCAGGAGTATGTAAAAGTGCACAGATGGGGCCAATTGTTGGACACGTTGACTGCCTAGAGTTCAGCCAAATTTGCTGGCCCTTGGATCCTGTTCTTTATCGGAGATGTCTACATTAAGGGATGAAAAGCAGAAATTCTGCAGTAAGCCCCATCATGTATCGTTTTAATGCTGTCTGTAAAATGTAGAAACTCCCACTACTGTTCACTCATTTAATACCTAGGGATCCCCAGGTAAATAAGGGGTCTAAGACAGGGGCAATCTCCTCTAGCACTTTGTCAACTGGCAAGTGACTGAGTTCAGAAGAGGTTACCATTTCCTGTGGGTTGGATACTCCAGAAGGCTCAGACTTAGCTCAATCCTGTAGGTAACAGTTCTGTTTTAACAAGGAGGCCTTGTTGGCTATGTTGAGCTGGCAGGATGTTGTTTCCATGATTCACAGAAAGGTCTAGAGTAGTGGTCCGCAACCTTTGTGGCACCAAGGACTGGTTTCATAGAAGACGATTTTTCCACAGACCCAGGGTAGGGGGGTGGTTTTGGGATGACTCAAGTGCATTGCATTTATTGTGCAGTCAACCTCTCTTCTCATGTTAACCTGTATTTGCAGCCACTCCCCAGGACTAGCATCATGGCCTCAGCTCCACCTAAGATCATCAGGCATTAGATTCTCATAAGGAGTGCACAACCTCAGCCTAGATCCCTTGCATGCACAATTTATAGCAGGGTTTGTACCCTTTGAGAATCTAATGCCACCACTGATCGGACAGGAGGTGGAGCCCAGGCCATGATGCCAGTGATGGGGAGTGGCTGTAAATAGAGAAGAAGCTTCACTTACTTGCCTACCACTCACCTCCTGCTGTGTGGCCCAGTTTGTAACAGGCCATGAACCAGTACAACTAAATTCACCAGCTGCATTGGCCTCTAACAAGAGTCAGCCTGTTCTTTGAAGCTGTGAAGCCAGGCATTGACTTCTATTTTCTAGCTATCAAAGTCTTAGATGGCATCTTCTTCCAATAGAAGCCTGTTTTGTCTACATTAAAAATCCATTGTTTAGTGTAGCCACCTTCATCAATGATCTTAGGATCTCATCTTCCGGATAACTTGTAGCCCCTACATCAGCACTTGCTGCTTTACCTTTTACTTTTATGTTATGGAGCTGGCTTATATCCCAACATGAACCAAACTCTGCTAGCTTCCAACGTTTTTTCTGCAGCTTCTTCACCTTTCTCAGTCTTCATGGAATTGAAAAGAATTAGGGACTCTTTGGGTTAGGCTTTGGTTTAAGGGAATGCTGTGTCTGCAAACCACTAAAACTGTCTCCATCTCAGTGATAAAGCTTTCTTATCATTCATGTGTTCACTGCAGTAGCATTTTAAATTTCCTTCAATAACTTTTTCTTTGCATTCACAACTTGGTTAACTGGCACAGGAAGCCTAGCTTTTGGTCTGTCTCAGCTTTCAACATGCCTTCCTCACTAAGCTTAATGTTTTCTAGGTTTTGATTTAAAGTGAGAGGTGTGTGATTCTTCCTTTCACTGAAACACTTAAAGGCCATTAAAATGTTAGTAATTGGCTTGATTTCAATATTCTTGGATCTCAGGGAATAGGGAGGCTCAAGGAGAGGGAGACAGATGGGGGAATGGCTGGTTGGTGGAGCAGTCAGAACACATACAACATTAATGGATTAGTTTGCTGTCTTCTGTGGGCACAGGTTGCAGCGCCACCAAATAATTACTATAATAACATCAAAGATCACTAATCACGTATCACCATAACAGATATAACAATGAGGAAAAAAGTCTGAAATATTGTGATAATTGCCAAAATGTGACACAGAGACAAAAATGAGCACATGCTATTGGAAAAAATGGAGCCAATAGACATGGTCGATGCAGGGTTCTCACAAATCTTCAATTTGTAAAAAACACATCTGCGAAGCACAATAAAGGGAAGCACAGTACAAGGAGGTATACCTGTATTTAATATTTTCATGTCACAGAATTGGCCACAAAGACAAATGTATTAATTCTTAGCAAAATATTAATTCTTTAAGGAAAAAAGAAGTAAAAAATATTGCATCCTTCTTTAGAGAGTAAGTGGTTCTGAGTTTGTTTGGTTCCTTTGGGGAGATAGATTATGCTGATTGGATAAACATGCACAGGGTGGGATCACAGTGACTTACTAGATTCAGGAGAGCAGTGTTATTTATGAGCTGGCTGAACTACTGCTTTTCTGGTTGGATTTCTGTCTGTGTTGAGCATTGGTGGAAAGTGTTTGAGTGCCTGATAATGATATAGAGAACTGGCAGGCGTTGCTCAATAAGAAGTCATAAGATCGGAACCAAGGTCTGTGATAAAACAGGAGCCAGTGGAGAAACTGGCCAAAACCAGCTGGAGTCAAGATGGTAATGGAAAAACGACCTCAGGTTACCCTCACTGCTCATTATAGACTAATTATAATGCATTATCACGCTAAAAGAAGCTCCCACCAGCGCCATGACGTTTACAAATGCCATGGCAACTCCCCCAAATTGCCCTATATAGTTTAAATGGTAGGGATCCAAATCCCCAGTCTGGAGACTCTCTACCCCTCGCCCAAGAAACTGATGAACAATCCTCCTTTGTTTAACATACAGCCAAGAGATAATGATACAAGTAACCAGCCAGCAGCACACAAACACTGCTCTGTCTATTCTTACCTCAATAAACTTGCTTTTGCCTTACTCTATCAGCTTGCTTTTGAATTCTTTCCTGAGTGAAGCCAAGAACCTGCTTGGCCTTTGGGCCGGACCCCAGTTTTGGGGTCTACTTTCCTGTATCAATACCAGCTAGGACAAGCAGGTCTACTGTCTCTGTAGGTTCTGTCCTGTTTTGGTACTATTCTCCTGCATTAGCTACACGTTCTGTCCAGGGTCATCCTGGGTCTGCTGGACTTGGTCCTGTGGCTGGATGTGGACAATGTGAACTGCTGATGTTGGTCAACCTGCAGCTTCCCAAGTGTGGCTGGCCCTGCTGAGGCTGCATCATGATGATCAACTGTGCTGGATGGTGGTCATGGAGCTAGTGGTCTGCTGGCCTGGCTGCTACCTCTGGACCTCGACAGGAGTGGGCTGTTGAGCCAGGATGAAATAGTTCTGGATGGATTCAGCAGGAGGCATAAACCAATGCAGCTGCTCCTTATCTGTAATTGTCTCTTGGAACGGTATCAATGAGAAAGTTACACTGACCAAATTTTGTGATTGCCGTGGTGGTATCTTTGTCTGTGGAATTTGGCACTTGTATTTCTCTGGGAGATCCTGGGATAAATACTGGGCCATCTTAGCAAAGAACCTAGGAACTACTCATTGTTTGTCTTTACGTCTTTATACAAATATCTTTCATTTGTTAAATTCTGGACTTTTCCCTGGCCTGCGCCCAGTACTATGGACCTTGCTTGATGTCACTGCTCCAAGTACCACAATATCTTCCTGCTGTCCAAGAGTCCAGGGAAGCAGATGAGCAACCCCTGAACTTCTGAGGTGTGGAGCCCAGGTCAGGCAGAGGGTGAGGAAACACAGTTGGACAGTCTCCCTCCCATCTTCTTGTATCAATCACTTTGTTGCTCGCTCTGCTCCCAGTACTTTTTTCTTCCATTTCTTAAAGCAACAGAGTCTTCGCCCATCTCCTTCAGGGTATATTTAATTACTCTTCTTTGGCTTTTTGTCATTATTCAAATTTCATTCCAAATATTATCAACTCAGAGACATTCTGGAACACCTTGTAAATTAATCTTTCCCTCTGACAGTTACCTCTCACCGTATGTCCTTCAAAGAACATTTAATAATCTGAAATCATCTTATTTGATATTTAGTTTTCAAATTATCTCTCTTTCTTTTTTTTTACTCCCATAGAATCTCCTTGAAATTGAGACACTATATAAATTCCTTGAATTATTGTAATAATTTGAGAAAATAAAACACATTGCGAGATAGCATAGAATGAAGATCTGGCCTGCAAGCAATCAGAAATTATGCTTTCTGGGTGTGAGAACCCTGATGAGAGAGAGAGAGCTGCAGTTGTTGCAGGCATAGACACCATAGTTTAGCTGGCGTACGGCGGCAAGCCTGTTCAAATGAATTGTTAGAATCTTCCAAAAGGCAACGTTGGCCCAAAGACTTTTTGCTGGTTTGATAGAAACTTTCTTGAACTGTGCACACACAAAGGCTCTTCCTACCCAATCCTCTTTCTTTTTCTTTCTCCTTCCATAGATTTCAAAACCACATTGTAGTCTGAAGCTTTTCCCTACCTTCTTCCCCTCTATTGATAAATCTCTTATGCTTCTAATCTCATTTTAGCCTTTGTTTATTTGTGTACCCAAACTAACACAGTATGCTCTAGAAAATAATTCGTTTATTCATTCAATAAAAATATTATTAAGGAACTACTATTTTCTAAACACTAGGAATTTAAGGACTAAGACATAGCACTGCCTTTAAGGAACTTAACATCTTTTTAGAGCACAAAAATATTTTAAAAAATATACAATACAATGTGGTCAGTACAGTGATAAAAATATTCCACATATAGTCAGAGATCTTGGCATGTGTAAGGGAATTTATTCAAGACAAGATGACACATGAGCAAAATATTTAAGAATATGTTTCTGGAGCATAAAGAATGAGAAAAAAAAAACAGATACACTGGCATAGGACAAACCATGGGGTAGCCACGTTAATGAGCTTAGATTGAACTTTGTAATTTATGAGGGCAAATGAGTTTGCTAGGGCTGCTATAACAGAGTGCTACCATCTGGGTGGCTAAAACAACAGAAATGTATTGTCTCAGACTTCTGAAGGCTGGAAGTCTGAAATCAAGTTGTCAGCAGGGTTGGTTCCTGCTGAGGGCTGTGAGGTATAATCTGTTCCATGCCTTTCACCTAGTTGCTGGTGATTTGCTGACAATTTTTGGTGTTCCTTAGTTTATAGAAACATCATCCCGATTTGTGCCTTCATGTTCATACTGCCTTCTCCCTATGTTCGTATCTCTGTCCAAATTTCCCCTTTTTATAAGGATATCAGTCATATTAGACTAGAGTAGCTGATTACCTCTGTAAAAACTCTATCTCTAAATACAGTCACACTCATATCAACATATTAATTTTTTTGGGGGGGATGTCATTCAAACCATAATAGATGGGAAGGGAAAAGCAGAGGAATCAAATGCCTAGCATTTCATTTTAGTGAACTCATTCTAGGATCTTAGTTGAAGGCCAGATACTCAAGGCAGTGATTCTTAACCGTGGCAACACTTTAGAATTATCTGGGAAGCTTTCCAAAGATACCAATGCCCAGGCCCTACTTGTAGATATTCTCAGTTAATTCTCCTAGGATGGAAATGCTGGCAGTAGTGTTTTATAAAAGCTTCTTACATGATTGTAATACACAGCTGCATTGAGAACTACTGTTTTAGGGTGATAAGTCTTGAGACAGGAAGGGGAATTTGGAAGCTGTTTCATTAATCTAGGACAGAGATAATAAGGCTCTGAAACATGGCATCAGCAGTAGGAAAGAAGAAGAGGAGATAGTTTCTAGAGACAGGAAGTATATCAGCAGGATTTGATGACTGATTGAATGGTGGGTGGGGGAGTAGGAATAATATGATCTCATTAGGTACATACCAGTGTCATAGGCAGATATTAAAGGTAGAAGAAGTTTGTTCTCTTGGGGAAAGCATAATAATTGAATCAAGTACCTTTTTTAAATTAGACTTGTTATTTTGAAATCATTATAGATTCACACGCAGTTGCAAGAAATAATACAAGAAATCCCACGGAAACTTACCTATTTTCTCTCCATGGTAACAGCTTGCAAACCTATTAATATATACTACAGTATCAAAACAAGAATGTTGACATTGATGTAGTCAAGATACAGAACAATTCCATCACCACAGGCATATATTGAGTTTGAAGCACCTGTAGATAGCATTCAAATAAGACTTGTTAAGGTGGACTTCTATAATAAATCCTTTTTTTGATTAAAGTACCAGAAATCTACTACATCTAAGTAAGATCCACTTACCTCAGGTGACTCAATATAATAATATATAGACATGGAGAAATTTTGTAAACTTAGGATTTTATGCAACACATGTCTATCAGGGAGTTGGAAATATGCATAGGTAGCTATTCCACCTATAGAACAAGCTCTACTTGGGGAAATAGTTTATACACACACCTACACTCACACATATATACAGATAGATGCTCATAGGTACTGCAAGCATGTACAATCACAGATGCAACTTTCACTAGAAGAAACAGAATTTTGTGAGTGGCAAACTTCCCACATTTGAAGAGAGTGACGATTCTGTCTTTTAAAGGGTGTGCTTTCATTTTGACTGAAGCCAAAAGAAAAAGAGACAGAGGGAGAGATTAAAAACAGCTGGAACATATGTCTATTTTCACATCCTCCATCTGGAACTTTGCTTTTGGATATCACAGACATTTTCCAAACAAACCTCTGTTGAACAAAATGATAAATGTAGAAGAAACATGCATTACATGTACGATTCTCTTTTTGTTTGGAGAGCTTTGTAGAATCCAAACCATTGGTGTGTTTTTCAAACATAAAACTAAGCCTTTGAGCACAAATAGAGTTTGATTGTGATGAATGATGTGACATTTACTTTATATTTTAAATTGGGCAATGATGTTAACTACAATGTTGGCTCTTTAATTGGTAGGTCCTATTTACCTGGGAAATAAATGTGAAATCTTTTATTAAATGTTGATATTTGAAAAGAATAAGTTAACTAAAATAATGGGCTGTCAATCTTTCAAATTTCTGTCAGTACTTTACTCTCATATTCATCCTTTTCCTTCAATTTCTCTCCTGAAACTGCCA
This sequence comes from Lepilemur ruficaudatus, assembly GCA_963574885.1. Lineage (NCBI taxonomy): Eukaryota > Metazoa > Chordata > Mammalia > Primates > Lepilemuridae > Lepilemur > Lepilemur ruficaudatus. The sequence continues at coordinate 97,800 of CAUYRT010029711.1, forward strand.
TGCTCTAATTACTGTAATTACTTCCTCACTCTTCTCTGGATGTCAGTATGCTTTTATATCAATGCATCGTATATGATGATTCTAGGTTAACCTTTTAAAACTTCTTGGATAACGTCACCATTGTGTATAGACTAAAATCCAAGATTCTTGATCTTTATTATTAATGTATAGGTTCTACTTCAGTTTACAACAGGGTTTAAGAGCCCGCGTTTTAAAAGTCAGACAGTTGTTAGTTCAAATCCCAGTTCTTCCAATTACAAGTACAGTTTGCAAGGATTCGTTGTCCTAGCCCAACTGATGCGTTTTGAGGGCTTGAAATTAGGCAATTGCAGAGAAAATACATGAAAAATGGAAAGAGATTGGGGGTAATAAACTAGGCAAACCTTGATGCCCAATTGATCAGAAGAAAGAAAATGATATGAAGTATGATAGCTACCTTAGGCTACTGGATGCATTACCCTAAAGAATTCAGGAAAAGGAACGAATTTGGCAGAATGAGGAGGAAATCATTATTTTGAATTTGGTGTATGAGATCTAGATGAATGTATTTATTCCAGAGTAGTTGAAATCCAGGGAAAGAGAGCAGAGGCAAATATAAAAACTGGATGCAGCAGAATATTTTCCATGTTCATCCAACATAAGACCACTAAATATAAATTCACTCCATTACAATAAAAATATAGCCTGGGGGCATAGCATATTTAAAACCCCAATTTTATTGGGCAATAAAGCAATAAAACTAAAGTGTATTCCATAAAAATGACAGAAAAAGGTATTAAATTAAAGTTCAAATAAAAATCTTGGTACCATTTACCTTGAACTTTTGGCTCAATATAGGACAACTCAGAAATTATGGCTACTTGACTATCTCAGCAGCTGTTTTCTCAAGGACTAGAGATATAGACTTGGGCTTCATGGGTAAATGATATTTATTAGACTAGGAGAAGTATGGGGACTGGGAGAGGTCATGGCTACTCTTTTGCTCTACATTTAGGGAAGTTCTTCTGTTTTGTGATCAAGCACATAGTTTGGGGGATAATTGAGGAAGAAGAAGGTCACCTTTCTAACAAGCCAGATTACCCCAGGGCAGTCAAACCAGTGACAGATGGAGTCAGATTGCCCTCACATTCCTATTAGAGAAGATATTTTTCACAGTTCTGGACCATATCCACTCAACATAAAACAGAATCTGATAATAATTATGAGTTGCTAGTGCACAGTGAGAAGTCAAATACCAAAGCCAGTTCTTGCCAAGTTTGCCTTTGTATTTTAACCACATGATCCATATTCTTCATTAGGCTATCCTTCATCTGTCCAAACAACAGGCCGTTGTCAGTTTATAAAACTTAACTATTCTTAGCCCAGACATGCTTATATATGCTTCTTTAAAGTTATAATAGAATAGAGATGTTTGTATTTCATATAATTATAGCAAATGCTAATTGAAAGACATAAAACAAAACTGAATCTTTCTAAGAATGTTTGCAAGAACTAAATGATCATTCACTGTTACTGTGAGGGGCAATGGTCTCCATTTCTTCAGAGAAAATTTCAGTAGACCTTTCTGACAGCTTTGAGATAGGTACTTTGTGGATAAGATTGCATGTGCTCTCTGATAGTGACATTCAGGTGAATGTCGACTGCTGTGGAGTTGATTTTGCACCGCAGGATCCACTGGACGCTCAGCTGTTACATCACAGAGAATCATCACTAATTTGCACTTATTTAATGACTGTGGGGATTTTTTTTCATGTTGATTAGCTATTTGCATGTTTCTTATTTTGTGAAATTGTTCTGTTCATCCTTTCTGCCCAGTTCTGTATGAAATGTTCAATTCTTTTTTTCTCACAGATTTCAGGAGTTTTTTCTGTATCAGTGGGGTCAGTTATCTTTTTTTCAAAGAGATATTGTGTGAATTTTTTTTCAGTTAAAAAAATTAAAATACGAATGGTAAAAGGAAATATTTTTAAAATCAGGATAAAAGAAACATACGCTGTAATCTAAATTCTAAAAACATGTGTTAAACATAGTGTTTGGGGGAAAAATGACAAACTGCACCAAATATATTAACACTATCTGTGTATAATAGGATTACTTTAATTTTCTTCATTGTATATCTATATTCTTTTCACAGTCTCAACAATGAACATGTATTATTTTACCAAAAACTTACTAATTCTTGGGAGAAAGAAACTTAACATGCTTCTATAAATATATATATCTATATATACACACGTGCGTGCGCATACATACACACCATACATACACATATGCTTTTGTTTTATTTTCCCTCTTGAATTTTTTCTATGCGTATATCTTTCCATATATATATTTGGATTGGCACCAATCCTGTATATACAGTATTAGGGACATTTTTCATTTTTAATCTCTCAACTTAAAGATACTCTTTGAGTATCTTTTCTAGTTATTACCCACATTATGAATCTTTCCTTTCTGCAATAGAAGCTATAAAGCTCACATTCTCTGTCTCTTTGTAGCTACAGTACAGACATGTCACCTAGGTTCTACTAATTAGAATACCCAGCAGGAACATCATATTTAGAAGCGAACAGAATGAGAAGGTGGCTATATATGCTGCAATCAATATTCTGACAAATATGGTCGTGGAAGCAGCTAGTTATTTGGATATGGCAATGGTGGGTCTCCAGTCCTGAGTATCTTAGGTGCTGAGAGGAAGACATTGTCTAATGTTTTCACTAGAAAGGGCCTCATTATATAGTTGGGCAATGGATCTGGCTGTTTAGTTTAAGAATTTTGCTTTCTAGCCTTCCAAAATACTCTAGGAGCTTAAAATATTCTTTAGTATAGAATGCCTTTTAGAAATTTTTTATTCAAGCATTCTGCCATCTTCCCTAATTTTTTCTGTTGGGATATTTATAGCTTTTAATTGAACTATAAGAACTTTCCGTACACCAGTGGCATAGCCTCTTTGTTATAATGCTTGATTCTTCTTCCCCCCAAATTGTCTTTTATTTATTTATATTTTGATATCACTTCCATTTTTATTAATATTTTAATGTTCTGTATAACTCATTGTTTTATTTTTGCTTTAAGTGTTATTGTCCGTCCAAAATGTAATAAAAATTGACCAATATATTTCTCCCTAATTTTATAAATTCTTTTCTTTTTAAACTTTAGCTCTTTAATTCATCTGAAATGTATTTTGGTAACTGAACAGCTATTTGTTGAAACTATGGAGTGAATCTTGATTAGCTAATCTGGTGGCTGTCAAGGTTTTCCCCACAGAGAGGATTTCCCTTGTTCAGAACCCTACCCTTGAAAGGGTGTATTGGGAGTAGAGCCCAGCAGAGGGCGCTACTGCCTGAGCCAACAGCTTCCTTTCAGTGCAGTTTTGTTGGCCTTAGGATATTTTAAAAATTATTTTATTATTATTTGTGTGTGTGTGTCTAAGCAATGATTTATCTGCTAACCAGATTTTTCCATATTAGCTTCCCAACTGTTCTATTTGAATCTATTACTTATAATTAATCCCAGAAATCTTATTGAGTCATGTTCTTCAAACTGGATCACACCCTTATGTAACCTCCTCCCTTTTTTCTTCCAAGTAGTTCCAAGCCTGAGTGCTATTTCTCTTTTGTTTCTGTTTAAGGGATTTAGCTTTAGCATATGCATAAGATAGTATGGTCTGAAGTAGAGAGGCTGTTCATATTTTTTCCAAATTTACACTGCAATACTACCTTCCTCAACCCACCCAATCTGGGTTCCAGTTGGAACGGATTTTTAATAATAGCCGTCGTCCATTTTGTTAGCAGCAGGCCAAAAAGAGGTGTTTTGGAGAGGGAATCTGGCATCCCTAATTCCAAATTCCTGGATCCCTTAGTTTCTTTATCAGTACACCAACTTTTTGGAGCATCAGACCGTTTAACTGCTTCAGTTCAGCTGGGAACATGTGGTGGCCGTTGGTTCTGCCCCTCAAATATTTCCAGTTTTCCTTCTGGGCACATGGTAGGATTCCAATTCTATGCTCCCCCAAAGCTGAGTGTGACTACCTGATTTGCACTGATCAGGGAAATGTTGAGTGGAAGTGATGTGTGTCACTTCTGGGTAGAAGTTTTAAATGTGGACTCAACAACCTGCCAGTTCCAGACAGCCTGAATATGAAGATAGGCCAGTGTGAAAGAGAGCAATAGAGGTGTTCCCTGAATGAAAAATAAACCTTTGTTGTTTTAAGTTACTTAGCTTAACAGGTTGTTTTTTACTAGTATATAACAAAGCTCCTCCTGACTCATACAGAATGGGTACCATAAAGTGGGTACTATGGAAACAACCTAATTTGAAAACTTACTTTTAAAAAGGAAGACATACTGTTATATTCAGAAGTGGTACAGTGAAAAGTAATTGGGAAATTGGTTCTGCACATCCTTGATGTATGGCTATGGTGTGGGCAAAGAACTTCATCCATGTGGGTGTCTTCATGATATTTGCATTGTTGTACACCAGGGTGAAACTGGACTACTGTGACAAAGCACAGGCCAAGAAATGGAGACAAAATACTCATGTAAAGATCACCTCACCACATGATACCCAAAAAACTTGAATAAAAATAGACAAATGTAAGACTGATTGAAACAAACCAAAAAAGTTCATGACCTTCTGAAGTATATTCAAGCATATAACAAAGAGGCTATGTCACTGATGTATGGGAAGTTCTTAGGGTTCAATAAAAAGACCCTCATTGATTTTTCCTGGGACAGCATAAGGCCTTTCAATTTAGCCCGCTTAGCTCTATTTTCAGTTTAGAAGAGTTTTCTGTAATTGCTGCTTCTGTGGCCAGTGTTTTGATTGATTATTAGGAGCAGTCTAATTCCTAGCTTCTATCAGCACTATATATTTTCATATTTTGTCAGGTTCTCCTATGTTACTTTCATCTCTTTACCTTTTTTTGCATTCTGAGAGAGTATCACAAATCGGTGCTTTACAAGAGTTTTTCAGTTTTATGCGTAAGTCCTCTTCATGTCTAACACCCCCATTTTAATTGTGCACTTTACATTTCCTTTCCTTCTAAACCCAGTGACTTTAGGTCTTATACTTTTGTCTTTCCAAGGCAGTATTCTAAACACTTTTAAAACACATACTTGCAATGTGGAGATTGTTGCAGAGGGTTTTCAAGCAAGTTCGAAGCAATGACCTAATTTCAGGTTGCTTTTATTTTATTTTTCATTTCATACAAAGCATGTGTAAGTTAACAACTTATTTCACCATCCCTTTCAATTGGTCTTGTAGGTTATGGAATTTCCTCTCAGATTTGACTATTGATTGACTCTCAATCTTTGATTATGACTTTATTGTTAGTTTTTATATATTTATGTATAAACCTTTTCATTTGTTGTAGAAAAAAAATGGGATAGTTGTTCACAGACACCATTTTTCTCTTTGGACTTCCAGAGAATATGAAATATAATGACTAATGATCACTTATGAGATTGTAATCATTATTGTTTTGCCACAATCACAAGCAGGCAGAGCACTAAAAAAGAATAAAAAAATAAGAAGATACCTTTTGCCTCTCTTCCCAAATCAAAGCCATATTCAGTTGCTTTTAAATGTCCTTTTTTTGCCAACAAAAATCACAAGGATATTCTTTTTGAAAGACAGTATTGTTCTAGATGTCAGGTGACAATTCTCCTGACTGTTCTATTATAAATGTGTTCATTTTCATGAAAGTATATTAACTATCATACCAACATCAGCAAATATAGTATCTTTACATAATGTAAATAATAATGAGGTAAACAGAAATAACATATCTTTCAGTGTTTCCAAAGTTATTTTTGTGTTTGGAATTTTTGATAAAAAGAAATTTATCAAAATGCCCTTCTTTGGGTATCTTCAATATGCTATTCACTAATGAGATGAATATCAAATAAATGTTAAAATTTATCTTTAATCTTCTGGTCTTTAAGATTAAGGAAAAAAGTGAGAAGCAGATACTGAACTTTTTGAACAGCTTTGACTCTTGCTGAGTTAAAGAAATCTGGGTAAAAAATATGCTGGTAACTACTAGAGATATATATTTAAATATAAACATACTCTCAAGTAAAGAAAGACTACTAATTGTGAAAATATGTATTTTTAACACAATGCCAAAAATCACCTGTGGTTTATTGCATTGCAATATCTTAAATAACATCTTTAAATAGAACAGCAAATTATTTTTTCTCATAGACTCACAAACGTTAATTCAACCTAAATAAAACACTTTCGAAATTGTAGGAAACTATGACCATTGCACATTATCATGTTAAAATTTTCATTTCTAAATATATCACACAAAGATGATATAGAAAAAATAGAGTATTAGGAAGTCTCTACCTTTTATACATGTAATCCCCATATATATATACATATATCTTCTGCAAGTATATCTGATGGATTTAATAATTCCCTGAGTTAAACAATTTTTAATATGCCTGCAGCAAATGGTCCACTTTGGATTTGTCATTTTGAGATGAAAATGATAAAAGTGATGTAGAGAGAGTTAAAATGCTAAATAAATTAATTTTAATAGTATCACATCTTATAGTTAATTACTGGGTAGATTCCCCAGCACAAAACTTTGTTTTTTGTACAAAAGATAAGGTTTTAGGAACCTTTAAAATATGGCCTTTTATATATATTTATTCTCTCTATATATATCATTATTATATTGTCTTCCAGAATTAGTAAGATGGTGAGGTTAGAGACAATTTAAGGAAGGAAGTGTAGATTTTCTTGACAGAGCTGCTCAGCACTGTGTCTCTCAACACCTTGAAGGAACACCCTTCAGCCTCAGCTATCTCTTATTTTAGGTTCTGTAATAGGGAGAGTATGGAACTTTCCCAATCCTTTTCAAGAATTTTGATTATGAGATTCCTAGAGGCCTTTCTTAATGGTAACCAGTGCTTTCATGGAAAAGATAATGCTTTACTCTTTAGGTTAGCAGAGGAGCAATACTTGTATTTTAGGAGTACTTGTGCTTTGAATGAGAGCAAGTGAGCTTACAAAGGAGGCAGAACAAAGAATGGGATGCTTGTTAAGATAGATTGAGGAATATTACAAATGAAAGTTCTATACTTCCTTTATAAATTTTCCTAGGACTTCCAGGCTCCTTCCAAACTGTGGCTTCATGGAACTAAAAATAATCATATATAACACTTCACACAAATCATGGTTGTGCTAAGAAGTTGAAGCTCAAGAAATACTTATCAAACCCTTGTCATGGCTGATGTCTTAGTAATGTAAATTTTGAGAGAGGTAATTATTTTAGAATCATAAAATTGTTCTACAATGTTAAATGCCTAGGGTGTGGATCAGAAGAATGCTTTCAGAATTCTGAACTCTAAATTCTTGTGCTGTAGATACATTCTTTTCTTTTTTCAGTCTTCTTTTGTTTGAAGGATAGATTGGAACTCTGGTGCCATATTTTTCCTCATAAAGAAGTCTAGCCAGGATGAGAAAATTCTGAATTTCCACTTTAGTATGTCCACTTGTACTTTTACTGGTTATATAATTAATGCAATTATATTTGTACTATTGGAGTGAAAAGTTCTCATCAATTTTTTTGATATAATTTTTTTTTGAGACAGGGTCTTGCTCTCTTGCTAGAGATTTTTTTTTTTAAATATTCTGAAACAGTTATCACACTTCGAAAAAAAAACTCAAATGAAAGATGGATGCATTTTCAGCTTGTATCTCAAGTTTTTATTGTAGTTGACACTGGACAATTTTGAAAGTAGAAGATTGGCATAAGAAGTGACTGGGCCTCCGTAAGAAGTGATCTGTATTGCTTCTCCCATTTCTTATGCCAATCAATCATGCAATCTTTGTTGAGATTGCCAGTTGAGTTAGTTCTAATAGCATGTTAAAGCTAGTAAAAAAAAAAAAAAAAGAAGATTGCCTGAAACACCATCCCATTTCTTGGGCTATACTTCTCAGCACAGTGATAAATTTGGGTAATTTACTTTTCTGAGTTAATTTAAAATAAGCAATTCTGAATTTATACATCGACAATAGGATAAATATTTCAGTGTTTTTTACACACACTGTAGTGTGTGTGTATATGTGTATGTGTGTGCTTATCTGGGTGTGTGTGTCTCATGGAAAATAAAAGCTTGAATGGAATTCCAAGATTCACAAACGTGAGGCACTGACCAGGCTATAGCACATGATATTATGAATATATGAAGTCTGTGTATAGCTAATGAAAATATTTAATGGATATTTTTATTCAAAGCCAGCATCTTTCTCTCTTGAAAGTTCCCATTCAAAATACATTTTATAACTGCACAGAAGGATTGAATAAAAAAAACTTATAGACACATTCTGATTTATTTTTATTTGAATTGCTACATGCAAGATTTGAAATTGCATTATGTACAGAATAAGAGATCCACACAGCTACTAAATTTAGCCACCTTTGTATGGAATGCAGACTTTCATAAATTATTGGGAATTAAAGAAGTTTACATAGAAAAAGAAAACCAGTATCAGGAGTCTGATTACTAATTTTTCTTTGCCATTTGTAGTGATCTTCCTTTGGTCTAAATAAACTCCCATAGGCTTCACTTTCCTCATTCAATAGAGAAGTTTATTTTCTAGAGTTCTGGAACTGGTATTTAAAATTTTTATGTACAATTAGAATTATTAAAATGTCAAATAAAAAATTCAGAGGAGTATAAAAATAAGGTAAAATTTAATTGAAATTCAATCACTTCTAAATTCATCTAATTTTTGTAAATATTTAAGAGTAACATTTGGTGCATGCTGCTAATCAGAGCATTTTCTAGGGCTGCTTTGTGCTGAGGGGAAGAGTGGAACTAATAAGTCCCTATGCGTCTTGGTTGGGGCCACTCAGACAAAAGCTGGTGCTTTTGTCAATTTTATTGTTTACATAGGAAACAAGTATTTTTTTGAAAAAATAATCTGTGAGATAAATAACATGAGTGATTGATAAATAATTCCTAATGTCTCTTTAGTATAATCTACTATTTTAGTATTCAAATTGCTCTTATAAACTTGAAAATATGGTAAAATTACCCCAAGCTAGTTTTCATCTTTTTTTTAACTTTTACTTCAGTTCATAAACTTATTAACACTTTATCGTTTGCATACATTTTTTTCTTTACATAACTCAATATTAAATTTATTATTCCATTATTACTACTGCCTGTTTGTTCTAATAATCGGTGTTCAATAAATCAATTTATGCAGTGACTTTAGAATATAACATATTGACCCCAAGTCAACTCCCCAGTGAATCTTGTCATATCAATTTTGTCTTATTTTATGAATGAGCTAAAATTTTGAAAAATAATAAGCTAAACTTTTTTTGCTGTTGGGGCATATTGTAATTGCAAAACTAACATTTTCATTACTATGAAAAAGAAGGAGATTCTATGTAGAATATAAATTTTAAAATGACTTATGTCTATGATTATACTGAGAAAAAGAATAGCTTTAATTGTTTCTATAATGAAAATGTAGTTGAAAATAAATCAAGTAAACATTTAACTTAAGTACCAAAAAATAAGGCAAAAGAAGTAGAAATAAATTAGGGCAGATGAAACCTGAAAATTGTGAATTAGAAAACAATCAAGCATACTGATTGAAAAAAATTCTGCTTTTATAGAATGAAAAATTTTAAAAAATACCCATCACATGTAATTAAGACAAAAAGGAAGAAAAAAAATATGAAATTATAAGTTATAAAGCATGTATATTCACAATGAGAGACATTCAAGAATTATAAAGATCATTATAATGTCAACTTCATGTCAATAATTTTACACTTTCAGATCAAATGGATATGCCATAGAATAATAATAAATTATAAAAGTGATTTGAATAAAGGAAGAAAACCTGTACAAATCAGTTATCTATAGAAAATTTTCTGTTAATGACGTATCACTAAAATGGATGCTAAGCTCAACTGGTTCATCAAAATATTTCAGATGATAAAAAGATGGAGAGTGTCCTAATTTCTTTTTGTAAGTTTATTAGCAAATCCTGATAAGGAAAGCATGAACAAAGGATAAACCAAGAACATAAATATCTATGAATAAACTATAGAAGTTGAAGAGGCCATTTACCCAGAAAATTATAAAAATTGAGAGACACTAACAAACAGCTAAGTGAATGAACATATATAACATGTATGTTTGGGAAGACTGAATATTGTAATGATGTCAACTCTATCTAAATTTATATATAAATGTAATCTCCCCAAAATTCTTTTTTGTGGAAATTGACAAGCTAATTCTAAATAGAAAAATGCAAAGGTCTTTGAATAGCCAAAGCAGCTCTTAAGAAAGGAAAAACATTATAAACATTCTTATATAATAACTGAAATGTATATTTGAGAAGGGAAAAAATCTCAAACTAAGTATAATATGTATGTATCAGTTTGTATGAGGTATGGACCTGTTGGATGATCTGATTCAGGTTTAGCATCTTCATCATATTCACTATTATCAAATGAGCCTTAGCTGAAATCAGAGGCACTACTTAAATTCATTACTTGGAGAAATTGACATTAATGGGAATATCTCAAGAACCCTAAACCTTGTGGTTAGAAAGCAGTAGGAAAAAACATGGTTCCCTTCTTTTAGAAGTCATGCCAAAAATTCTGACCATAAGGGCCCAAAATTATGTAATTCTAAAAAATTGTATTTATTTATGGATCTTGATTTAAATAAGGGCAATATGAAGAAACATACCTTTTTCTCTGATAGCCTTTTATTCAATTTATAAAGGCTCTCAAGGCATGGATTGTATAGAATTTAAAGACTAAAACTTTAAGTAAGAAGAACCTAATTAAGGAATTCCTAGGGGAAATTGAGACCTAAAGTAATTAAAATTTCTCAGTGAGGCTGTTATTTTAGTTATTTCCATTAAAAGAAGTATTCAGTTATTTATGTTATTTGAACCCCAGAAAATTAGCTACAACTGAAGAATGTCCAAGGAAACTTTAAAGTAAGACAATATCAAAGAAATTTCACATTTTCTGTCAATTACTAATGCAATTCTCAAGCAGTCATCATCTTTACCCAAATCAAAATGTAGAACAGATGTAGTTGAAATAAAGGAACAGTGGCAATATAAAAATATACCATAGCACTCCTGTACAGGATTATTTTATTCCTAATAAAAAAGATTTTTTTTTATTTTGATGCCTTTAAAAATCTTAGGCAATTGAAGAGTTATTTTTCATTTAAAGTAAACTTGTTTTAGCATAAAATAATAAGACTGCCATAAACATCATCCAAAGTGAAATTTTCTCATTAATTTTATTTTCATAGCATGTATAAATATACATTTATAAGCATTAACTGATCAGGGCTTTTATTTGTATTATATATAGTTGCCTATTGACAGTTTAAAATCATTTAACAATGATTTCAAATGGAGTATGCTCATTTTATATGTAATACCCATTTTACAAAATCATGGATGTTTTTTCAATTCAATGTATATTTTATTCTTTGTTTATTCAGTGCTTCCTAACAAATGCTTATTCATTTATTTTGGGTCCCCTAAGTTTTTAAAAACGGATGTCTACTTTCATCCAATCTCTTAAAATAAAGTCATATGATGCCCTCCTGAAGATATAGCCTCATCCCCATTTATATTATTATAAGTGTGTCAGTGTCAAGCAATTCTAACATAATGCTCACTCAGCCCACCAATAAGTTAGCCTTTCCCTAGGTCTGGTCCCTCGTATTTTAGTTCCCATAATCAAATTTCTGATTGGCTTTTTTTACATCTTCCAATAAACAGATGCTCTCTTTTACGTTATTGCACAAATTCCTTTTTGAGAAAATTATAATTTAAAATATTCTGTCCATTTGATCCCATAAATAATAGAACTTTTAAAGAAATGCCAGTATTTTAGCATGTAAACCGTATTTCCCAGATTGCTAGAAAGGGAACAAAACTATTTTTCAGACTATATGACTTATTTTTGATTCCTGGAAACTTCATCCCTATAAAGAATAACATTACTATTCATTAGAAAGTACTTGATAAAATATCCAGGCTAACAATATGAAGCTGGGATATGAGATGACTACTTGCAAGACTTGGTGAAGAGTCTGGCGAATGGTCAGGGTAATAGGACAAAGAAACAAGGAAATAGAGGAGGGAGGTGGAGAAATGACTTGAGTGTGCATTTTCTAAGAAATCTGAGACATTTAATTTTTGCTGTATATATTATTTCAAATTCTAGAAACTGCAATCATATATAAGAAAAAAATATAAAACACCTGCTTTGGTAATTTTGCTAGCTAAGTAACCCAGAAGTAATATTTGTATTTCATTGTGGGTGGTTTTTCCATATGTTGTTTCAATGCATCCAATGTTTTTTAGAATTAACAATATGTTTTCACATTTCAAACTAAAATATATGGCATTGAGCTCCAATGGCTGAAGACATCATAAAACAGAAAACAACCACATATTAGGTACCTCCTGATGGAAGAACACAAGGCCAACTCTGAAGTTCCCAGCCAAAAACAGAACCTGAATCTAAGCAATTCTCAACCCCTAAAAAGCAATTTTTTAAAAAATACAAAAATCATAGGAACATGTTAAACTATTCCGTGGTACTGCAATCAGCAAATTCTATACAGGGAAATTGTACAAGACAAAAAATGCAGGATTTTTTTTTCAACAACGTGCAAGGGAAAAAAAAGAGAGAGAGAGAACTAATAGATTAAAAGAATCTTTAAAAAAATCAATTGCCATGTGTAAGGCTTATTTGGATCCTGATTTAAATAAATGTAAAAAAAAAAGACACATAGGATACCACAGGATAGTTACACATTATTTTCTTGGTAAAATTAAGAACATTTATATTTTAAGATGTGATCATGGTGTTGTAGTGTTTTTAAGAAGAGAGCTTACTTTTTAGAGATGCATACTAAAATATTTATAAATTAAATGAAATGATGTCTAGAATTTACTTCAAAAAATATGGAAATTAAGTTGAAGGGGCTATATATGAAAGAAAAATGGTCATATGCGTTAATTTTTACTCTTCAGTCCTGGGTACCTAGAAGTTTGTCACACTGCTCTGTATGCTTTTGTATATGTTCAGAATTCTTCATATGTTATTTTAAAAAGTTATGGCAAAATAAAGATTTTTCCAAGCCTCTAAACAAGCAAAACAAAATACAATGAGATAATTTTAACTTTTCAAACATCTTCTATTTTCCAGATATTTGGTTTTCTTTTATAAATTTTCTGATTCTGTGACACTTTGAAGGGAAGGACTTTGTATTCTCTTTTACTTTAAAAATTTGTTTAGATAAAAAGCATCTGCAGAGAATATTTTTCTATTCCCCATCAGTTCATTTTCTACATGTACTGATAATATAATTGAATTTTAAAGGATAAGTCTTCTTGCTAATTTTAAGATGCCAGAAAATATAATTTCTTGAGGTTTTTTTTTTTTTTTTTTTTTTGACAGATTCTCACTGTGTTGCCCGGGCTAGAGTGTCATGGCATCAGCCTAGCTCACGGCAACCTCACACTCCTGGGCTCAAGCAATCCTTCTGCCTCAGCCTCCCAAGTAGCTGGGACTACAGGCATGCGCCACCATGCCCAGCTAATTTTATATATATATATATATATTTTTTTTTTTTAGTTGGCCAATTAATTTCTATTTTTAGTAGACACGGGGTCTCACTCTTGCTCAGGCTGGTTTCGAACTCCTGATCTTGAGTGATCCTCCTGCCTTGGCCTCCCAGAGTGCAATTTCTTGAGATTTTTAGGTGGCAGTACCTTAGATGAAACAGCTGCTAATATAATGTAAAATAAATGTGCTAATTTTAAGATAATTAAATTTCAGATAATGACTAAATTAAGTTGTTCAAAAAATGTGTAGCTTTGTTTAATAAAATTTAGAAAATTACCTAGTTCTGCAAGTTGTCTGACATAAAAACATTATAAACATGCAGACTAGTAGTTAACTTATAATTGATTCCTGGCACTAATGGAAATATTGTCTTGGTTTTCTCATCAAAGAATTGAGATACTGAGTTTCATTGTCATCCATTCTAGGTAATGTTTCTGATATCAATCATTGATATTACAAATAAATCATTCATTATGATTAATATTCATTCTAAATATATTATGAATATAACAATATTCATTATGTTAACATCATCATTCATTATGAGTCTTGGCAATATTACGATAGTAATTCTTATATACAATTCACTGACATAGAGTTTGCTTAATGAGAATCACTAAACTTTTATTTTAACATTTTATTTAGAATTTCCTACCAGATATGGAAACAGAAGAGAAGTCGTTGAGTCAATAGAAATGTAATAATATTATAATTAAGGTTTTACAAGATTAATTTGTAGTAACAGTACCTTCCTTGCAAACTCTAATAGATAATGTATTCAATATAACATTAAAAAAGATGCATGGTACATTTTAATTACTTATACTGAAAGGTTTCTGCACTCTACATCATGTTGACAATTTAAGTCTCCCCAGTATAAATGTTCAAGACCTTTGCCCTGTTTCAAAACAACTAACTAAGTAAATGCAAGTGATTTTAAATTAAGGATGACTGTGCAATTACTTTAGGGAAGAAAAAATTAGCTTATCCATTAGTGTTATAGGTTGCTGTAAGGAAAAAAAAAAAACGCTGTCTGTTCATTCAATTAACTCTCAACCTTGGAAGGCAACTGATCATTTCATTTGTACCCTTGTTGATTAAGCAGCTCTGAATTTTTTTTAAAAAGCTATCCCTTTAGATAATATAACCTTGGTAATTTGTTTCTCTGGGATTGCTTGAGTCTATTTGGTACATTAGTTAATTATCAGAAAAGGTAAATGATTTCTTAAATAGATTTGGATCAACTTCTATGAAAAATTTATGATAAAAAGAACAATATTAATTGTTTTTATAATTTTTATAAGAACTGTAAACGTATGTAAATATTACTTCAAAATGCAATGATAATCTTATACTCTCTGAAATTACTCAATAAAATAATGGAGATAGAAACAAAAAAGAAAATGCAACCCCCAAATAATATCATCTGCTTTAAATTTAACAAAGATTTTCACTTTGAACTATGTAGCAGAAATCATCTTTCCAAGCAACTGTGTGACAGAGCATTATAATGATCAATTATTATTAAGAATTCATGTTTCCATGAAAAAGCATTACACATTTTAGGTGAATATAGTTTCAGTCAATGTCAGACAGTGACACTGAGCATCTCAAGTTCTTTTATGTCTATTTAATCACAGACATTTTTCTCTACTTACAGAACTTCATTTCATGAATAAAATATGATCTTATTTTCAAAAAGACTTTAACATGCAAACCTCTCACACAGTAATGCATATAGTATATTGTTATATATGATATTAAGTATAAAAGGAGGAGGAATGGAGTTTTACCTGTTTAATCACATGTGCTGGTCTAAAGCTGAGTAGAACAAGTGAACTCACTGGCAAAGACTTGTGTGATAATCATGAGTGAGCGTGGCAGCAGTTTCAAGGGGTGGGACTTGTCTTCAGTAATGAATTCCCAAGGGACTATTCCCAATCAGAGAATGCTATTGCAGACAATGAAACCATTCTCCATTTGTTGACCCTAGTTTTGTATAATCAGCTGTGGGTGTATTCTTGCATCAGTATATTTCACTGAAGTTTATGGTATGAAGAAAATTTTGAAACAAGGGTTATGTGAAAACAAGATTTATCTTTCATTTCTTTGAAGTTTTTCCACTGTGTATTTATTTATTTTAATGTTTCCCCCATTGGGATGAAAATTTTTTTAAAAAAGCTTACCTCTAAGCAGTACAGTCTCCCATCTGATGATACAGGGTAGCCTGAAAGAACAGCTGTGGGTGGATACATGGAGTCTCTACTTTGAACATTTTAATGATGGGAGTGGAGCTCACTATTTTTGGAGCCACCTTATTCAACTCAGGACAGTGTTGCCTGTTAGGCATCTCTTTATATTGTAGTTATTCATGTATTGTATTTTCCCCAAAATTGTTTACAAACTCATGCATCTCATTTCTGCATTACAAATCAGACAGTTTTGTTCGATTATCTGTCTGAGAGTTACATGTCCCAGAAGAGGTTTTCCTTTTATACAGTTCTCCTAACTTGTTTTGACTCATTCCTCACCCAATTCTGTTAATTTGCTTTAAGTGTATATCCAGAATCCAACAGCTTCTCACCACTGTGACACCATCCTAACTGGACTCCCCTCCTCTTCGCTCCTGCCCTGCAGTCCATTCTACATACAGCAGCCTGGCTGATCCTATTAAAACATGAGTCAGCTCATTTCATTCTTCTAATCCTCCAATAACATCTACCTTGAAAGTGATCTTGAAAATTCCCTAATAACCTAATTCATAATCAAATAACAGTTCCTTACCATGTCTACAATATCCTGGTCCCTGGCTCCAGCTATCCAACCTCATTTAGCACTTACCCTTTCTACTTCCTCATACCCACTCAAATCTGCACTGTGGGCACGCTGGACTTCCTGCTAGTCCTCAAAAGTGTCGAGGGCATTCCTGCCTCAGGAACCTCAGCCCGCTGATTATTTTCCCAGAATTGTCTTCTCCAGGTGGGTTTAGATCTTTGTTCACATGTCAGCTCAACTATGAGATCTTTCTTGACTACCTATAGAAATAGCAAATACACCCTTCATCATGCCCTCATTACCTTGCTATATTTTTTCCTTAACATTTAGGTATTTAGGCATTTGTTTATTTGTTTGCTAGTTATCTCACCTATAGTATGTAAACTCAATGGGAAAGGAAACTTTGTTTTATTTGCTGATGTATCTTAGTATCTAAAACAGAGATTTGCAATGAGTGGCATTCAAGAAATATTTTTTAAATGAATGAGTGATTAAGTTTTGCTTTTCTTCTCCATTTTATGGAATATTTTAAACAATACAATTTAATGGAATTAATGAAATATCAGTCTATTCTAACAGTGGTTTATATGACTATGTAAATCAGCATAAGTGATTTAAAATCCTAGAATTTGAAGACCCCTAATATTCACCGTGATTAATCTCTTACCAGCCTGAACTGCACTGAACTTATGGACAATCTTTTCTTGATCTCCTTTTGTATCCTTCCAATTGCCTTAATTACCTATATTATAAGAAAATATTCTATACACAAAAACGGGTTTCTTCAAATTATTCCTCAAATAATCTCTCAGAAGGTTCTAAAAGCTGTGAATAAACTTCTCTGTTTTTCTTCCTTAAAACATGCAAAGGTTTTCTAAAGCACTAATTTTCTATAGGTCTTAATGATTATACTATCCCTTTCACAATAAAAATTTATCTCCTTATTCATTTCAGCAAAATCTCTGTAACTATATTAAAAGCTAAAGACTAAAAATGAGGTATCAATTCTGTGAAATGACACATGCAAAAAAATGTTTTTGCCCCTGTTGAAAGCAAGACTTAACTTCCAATTCTATTTCTAGTTAAAACTGAAGGTTATTTATAGACAATGTGAGGGAAGATGATACAACTACAACAAACACACAACTCTCATATTTCCAAGACCTCTATCAATTTGTAAAAGTTTTAAAGGTTCTGATAGGTCATAGCTCAATATACAGAAAGTGATATGAGAGCTATTGCATTCGAATGCAGGGGATATGTATGCATAGGATTGGGATAGTTTCAGATTTTTGAAATGATTAGATGTTTTCTTAAGTTGATTTCAAAAAGTAAACATATAAATCTACAAGTATATTAAGATAAATATAAACTCAGCAAGCCAATCAGAGAGTGAATAGCACCAAAGTCCTGACTATTTTAAAACAGTGTCCAGATGTTTTTCATTGTGTATTGTTAGGATTTTAGGAAGAACAGTTTGTCTGTCTATCTGCATCTATTTATCTGTCCACCCATCCATCTATCTATCCATCCATCCGTCGATCCACACGTTATCATACTCATACATAGAGGAGATATTCAGAACATTTAATAGCATATTTAGCTGGGGAAATAACCAATTTGAATGAATTTTGTTCATAATCCTTGAAGCAAGGTCTTGGAGCTCCTTACTTTGCCAAGCATTACTATTATCTGTTGCATTACAGAAAAATGGAATCACAAAGTAGGTGCCAGGCTGCACGAGGGCACTTAGGGCGCTTGATGCAATAGCTAATGACTAACTGGTAGTGAAATATTTGGATATCTAACACCTGAGAAGCTGCTCTCTTTAGGTTACAAATGACCTATCAATTGCAAATCCCTTTACCAGACAATTCTTTTTGTTGTTCTTCTTTGTAATTCTAGTTCTTAGAGAGCATCACAAAATGAAAAGTAGGGTTTTATTATCAAAAATCTTGGAAAATGCTGCATACTGCATTTCCCTTCAAGGACAGTCACCATATACTGACATGTTAAAGGCTTTGAAAAACCCTGCAGCACAGAAACTCATTTAATTGCATATAACCTATGTATGTTTCTAAATTTGCTCCTTTCCTCCTTTTCCCTTTACTTTTCTCAGCATCATTTGAGATTTTGGATCAGAGACTCTCCTTCCTTGCTATTAGCAAGGACTTACTTCACATTGATTTTATGAGCTGCAAGGCACTTCTGAACCAGGATGGATTAATTTTACTTCCCAAATCACTCTTGTATTCATTCTCTCCTATTCCTTGCCTCTCTCCCATCCCTACCACCATATCTACTGTACTAAACCAGGCATTCTGCAATGATTTGCAAAACACTGATTACTTACAACCTGGCCTCCAATTTTTCACCTCCCTAGTCCATTTTCTTTTCAGTAGCTACAGGTAGATCATACTTAAAAACCAATTCCAATTATCTAACTTTCCTGCTTACCACCTGTGTTATTTTGCTAGAGCTGCTGTAACAAAGTACCACAAATGGGTTGGCTTATACAATAGACATTTATTTTCTCACAGTTCTGGAGGCTGAAAGTCTGAGATCAAGGTATCAACAAGGTTTGTTCCTTCTGAGGGCTGTGACAAAAAATCTGTTCCAGGCCCCTCTCTTACCTTCTGGTGGTCTTCTGGCAATCCTTAGTGTTCCTTGGCCTCAAGTACCTTATCACAATCTTTGCCTTCATCTTCACATGACATTTTTCTTGTATGCAGTCTGTCTCCAAATTATTTCTTTTTATAAAGACACCAGTTGTACTACATTAAAGCCTACTCTAATGACCTCAATTTAACTGGATTATTTCTTTAAAGATCCAATGTCCAAATAGGATCACATTCTGCAGAACAGGGGCAGTTAGGACTCCAACGTATTTTTTTTTCTGGGCTGAGGCACAACTCGACCCATAACAACATCATTCCATAATTTCCTCCATGTAAAATGTTGGCTATGCATAACCAACCATAAAATTCCTTTATATGGCATATGAGTTCTTGAAGATCTCATCCTGCCTTCACTAACTTCAGCTTTTACCAATCTCAAAATGTCCAGCTCCATTCAAATTAAATAGACAGAGATTAAGCTCTTGAAGCAATTTTTATGGTCTCACCTATAAAACATAAAAAAAATAATACTAACAATCTAACCTAGTTTTCCTGGCTAACTCTTCTTTCTTTAAAGGTCAACATAAAAGTTACCTCTTTTGGTAAGCAATCTATAATTACGCAAGTTTAGTTACATAACTGTTGGGCACTTAGCACTCTTTGCACTCTGCCATCTTTATTTTAAACCTCTTCATAGGTTTCTGTGAGCTCCCTGCGGGTAAACCCTATCATGTTTATTTCTGTGGCAGAACCTGGCTGCTGTTTGAATCTTGTTGAATGGATTTATTCCAAGAGGTGAGAAGTGAACACACCCGGGCAGATTATCAGGTTTATTTAATCTGGGAAGGAATGTCAGCAATCAAGATGGAGGAAGGAGATGTTGAACTTTGCCAAAAAGAAGTAGAAATAAGGCAAAACATCCTAAAAAGACGTGATTCTTTGTTCACTGACAAAATATAGCTTCATACAGCAGAGAGAAAGTGGAATCTTCATTTAGACAACAGCATAGTTCAAGCTCCGGCATTTGCTGTCAGATCTTGCACTGGTTGCTTAACCTCTAGATTTTTGTGTCTTAGAGTATAAAATGGGGATAATGTCACCTATCCACAAAGGCTTAATAAGTAACTTACTTTCAATTCCAAAATAACCTCAACAAAACAGTAACCCAGTTTTTTTCTGTTAACATTTTTATGAAATTGTGAGATGTCTTAGCCTTGCTGCCGAACAGGCAGAGGGGTCACACATCACATGGAGTTTCCGGCTGCTGGCACATGTACAAATTTACTTCTACCTCCCAGGTCCTAAGATCATACAGCTTTGACTTAAATGTGGACCCAGAGCTGTAGATTAAATTGGCTTTGAAAAAGATTATACTAGGATTCGACACTGACAAAGACATTGATATATTTGCGGAAATCTCCTCTCACATGCCAGGGGGGAAAGACAGGAGAGATAGAGTAGAAATCACCAAGTACGCAGAGGAGGAAGTAGGAAAGGACAGTGGAGGGATGGTACCGAAAAATCACATTTTACTAAACAAATGTCTGGTTTATTTGAATCATATATGATGAAAACACATTTATGCTTATTAAATTGAATAATTGAATAATTTTAAAGTAGAAATTGCCAAATCTATTAGGGTTCATCATAATATTTTCCAGAAAGTAGAAAATGTTAGTATATGAATCCTTATGAATTGTCCAATAAATACTAAATATTTCTACATCAAAAGTTTCCTGTTAACTTCAATGGAAGTTATTTAATTTCCAGAGGTTCATAAATCAATTAAGAAAAAAGTAAAACCATAAGTTTGACCATAGAAAATTGAAGAAAATCCCTGTGTCATTTTTACATTAGTCTCCTCTTCTCTCCAAAGGATACATTCTAAGACTCCTGTGGATACCTGAAACTTTGAATAGTACCAAATCCTATGTATACTGTATTTTTCTTATGTATACATAGCTATGATAAATACATAAATTAGGCACAGTACTCTTGTGCTTTGGGGCCATTATTAAGTAAAATAAGGGTAATTTGAACATAAGCACTGAGACAGGGTGACAGTTGATGTGGTAATCGAGGTGGCCCCTACCTGACTAAGGGACAGGGTGCACAGAGTGGATACCGTGGACAAAGGGAGGATTCATGTTCCCTCCTGGGTGAGACAGAGTGGGATGGCAAGAGATTTCATCACACTCCTCAGAAAGGCCCGTGATTTAAAACTTATGAATTGTTTCTTTCTGGAATTTTCCATTTAATATTTTTGGACTGTGGTTGACCAAGGATAACTGAAACCACAGAAAGAGAAACCTCGGATAAGGGGAGACTACTATGTGCTCAAGAGGTCAAGATTATGAGCAAAGCCTGTCAGTAGAGCAGGGTACAATTTTACAACCAGTTTTAGCTGCTAGAGAATGCAAGTGATTTAGAAAAATCTTTATTCTCTGGATTTGGAGAAGGTTTATATTCAAACTTCCATTCTGACACTGAAGAAACTTTCAGTTACTATTGTGAGACATGAAATGGAATTATTAAGACAAGTAAAAACTATGTTCAGTTGGTTAAAATTGAATATTTAACATGCTTATTTTTCTTTCAAAAAGCCATTATTCAAATGTATTTTACAATTATTTAAGTTGTCTTCCAATTGAGACAACATGTATATAAATGTTTAAAAGAACATTTTACTTGTCTTGTGATGAGGACTCAGTATTGGAATATTTTGGGGTTGGAAGTCAAATGTGAATATCTACAGAGCAGTGTTATACATTTTTTTTTAGCTAGAATTTGTCTAGTTTTCTAGTCCAATATACTACCCTGTCCCTGCTGCTGTTGCTGTTCCTTCAATCTTTCCTGAGCTGCAAATGCAGAAAGTGGGCTGGGTGCAAAGAAATGACTGATACTTAAGGTGAGAACAGCTCCTGCGTAAGCTAATAGATATTACTGAATAAAGGGTTTACCTGGTTGAGTAAAAAAAAAAAAAAGATAAATAAATAGATAGATAAAACAACCATGGAAAATATTAACAATCCTTGAATCTAGGTAGTGATCATATGGATATGTATCATAAATCATATTTTTCATGTTTGAAATTTTTCAAAATAAAAGCTTGAAAAAAATAAAATAAAAGTGAGATAAACTTCAAAAAAAATAATAGATCTAGAAGGACATTTGAACGTTAAAAAACCTCTACCAACAAAAAAGTTGTATAAATAGATGTGTGAGTCATTTATTAAATGTCAAATTTTTGAACACACCACATTTGTTTTCTGAAAAAACAAACAATAAATGTAAA
Organism: Lepilemur ruficaudatus; assembly: GCA_963574885.1. Classification (NCBI taxonomy): domain Eukaryota; kingdom Metazoa; phylum Chordata; class Mammalia; order Primates; family Lepilemuridae; genus Lepilemur; species Lepilemur ruficaudatus. The sequence goes on from CAUYRT010029711.1 coordinate 120,142, forward strand.
TACATAATAACATTAAATGTAAATATATAAAAAATCTCTATGGAAGCTTTCTATTCTGGGGTCTGAAATGTTACTTTTATGAGGCACAGGTATTTTATTTAAGAATTAAATGTTTTTAACACTTACTTGGTCTCTTTTTTTTAAAAAAAACTGTAAATATATAAGTTCAGGTGACAGCTTTCTAAAGATTTTTATAATTACTAAAGAGAAACTATGTCCCTTATGTTTGTTTTGGAAAGTACTCCTCAAAAACCTTTGAAGTGGTGTTTACAAGATTACTATATTCCATGATTTGGAAATCATTTTTTCAGATCAAATAGAAGCTTAAGTTACCATTTAACTATTCTCAGTATGGGAATAAATTTGTTCATTTCTGAGTTCTGTGTTGTGTTTATATTAAATTACTGTCTAACTGGTTTCCATCCACTTTCCAGATTACCTTAATAGAAAATAACATTACTGCCCCAGGTCATTTTTCCTCATATAAATGGATTAGATATATATATTTTCTTATTGCTCCTTTAGGGAGATTTAATCTTGGCAGCCGCATTTTCTGTGTTTGACACTGGTTAAGGAGCATTGTATCCATTAACATTAGTGACCAAGGTATATAGTTAGATGTTAATGTAATTACATTATTCTATTTTGTAGGTAAATTAAAATAATCCTTTTTCCTTGAAAATGGAAAACCTTTTTGCATGGTTAGCAGCTGCCATTCTAACTTATGATGCAATATGTAGTGTGATAGAAAAGAAAAAGTATTTCATAATCAAAAGAGCATCCCAGAAGAAACTTCAGTCATTTATATACCTAGAAGAAGGTGCATTTTACATTTGGCAAATAAACATTTTTTGGAGTTCTGAAAACAAACCCTTTTGTTTAAGCTGTAAGAAAACAGAAATGACAATTAGTATTTCACAGCATCTTTATTGTAAAGAGCTCCAAATATCATAAGCGTGTTATTGTGTCTTTGGCTTTTCATCATGAGAAAGAAGATCAGAGCATTTTGCACATGGTGCTGGGTTTGTTAGAAGCCCTCTGTGTCAAAAGGTTGGAATAAAGCCTGTTATCCTGGTGATCTCTGCCCCTTCTGGACTAAGCCACAGGATTAATGCTTTAAAAAGAATATTGGATTTAAAGAGTTAGCTTCATGTTAAGAACATTTTTCCTTTACCCCAATTTCTATTCCATATGCCTTAAAATTCCCCTCTCTTTACTCATTATCCAGTTATCACACCATTTTTAATGCTTAGCTGGCCTCCCTAAGTAGAGAGAGCCAGGTTGGGTATCGAAGGGAGGGAACAAATGGCAATTGCACTGGTTTGCATGTCAGCAAGCAGAATGGAGCTCTTATGTGTGAAAACAGCCTAAATTATATTTATTGAGGCCCTAGAGGCATGTATACTGAAAGCCCCAAGCAAGAAGAATGAATGCAAAATTTTACTTTTAATCCTAATATTCTAAAATGAGCACAGGAAGATCTTGCTTCATTTTATATTTTTTGTTTGATATATTAAAATAATAATGAAAATTAAACCTATAAAATGGGCATTGTGTAGCTCTAGATATGCTAGTGTATATATTTTAAAATTTTATCTTCTGAACAGCTTTCAGTATATATGTGGTATATACATTTAGGATAATTAGGTATTAATATTTTTTACCTATTCACTAGAAAACTGGAGCTGGGAAAGATTAAACAATTTTATCAAGTAGCTTTAAGCTGTTCTTTTTACCTTCTGTGCAGCCGTCCTTAGCATGTTGTCTTTAATCTTCATGCCCATAAGATGACTGCAGCATCTCAAAAAATTACATCCACATTAGGAAAGCTAGAGGCTTTGTAGAAGCCCCATCCAGAAGACCTGACTTAGCTGTTACTACTCAAGGGGAAAGGAGTTGCTAGAATTGGTTTACACTACTAATGATTCATCCCCTGGAGGTAGGAAAGTGTCCACTTCAATCTCTAAGAATAAGGAATCTCCTCCACAGGAGGAGATTCTTATCTTGCAGTAGTTTAATGTATAATCCTCCCAGAAAAATTTAGCCTCCAGTTCCTGAAATAACAATAATAATAATAATAATAATAATAATAATGATATTTCCCTTTTCCTTTGGTTTTGAATAGGATCAGTATGTTCATAAAAAGCACTGAAATTCTGTGTAAATAAAAGCTATAGCATGCAATTTATAATAGAAATTTATCAAATAGCTGACAAACCAGGCAATGTGTTTCTGTGAAAAATGCATCGTTTTGGAAGCAGTATTCAATTTTTAATCCTGCCATTAACTAGCCATGTTACCTTCTGAGAGATTATTCGTTCTTTTAGATACTCAGTTTACTCATGTAAAATAAAATTTCAACTTGCAGAATGCTGTGAACATTAAATGAGTTTATACATAGAAAACACTTATTATAAGCAGCCTAATAAATAGTAGCAAGTATTATATGCCCTAATATGTCTACTTTACATAACAGAAACCTATGTTCTTAAATGTTTCTAAAGGTGAACATGTCCCATCTGGGAAATGTATAGATTTCTTATTAATACAAACAAATCATCACTTAAATGAGGTTAACAACTGAGTGTATTACTAGGCTTATGCACTTTGTACTTGTTTGCTGTTAAAAGCACTATTTCTAAGCAATTATCACATGCTCCATCCTTGCAGGTTCACTAGCAAAGTATCACGGAATTAAGTGCCACGGAGATTTAGCCTGATATTGTAAAATAGAGCACAAATTTGGTAGAAAAAAATAACATCTTATCATGACATTGGTGGAGAGGTAAAGTTTCATTTTGAATACTAGGTGGTGTAAGTTGAATCCTCACTTCCTCTAGTACTAGAGAAAAGCTCAATTGTTCCTATTTAGAATGTCAGATGCTTCCTGAGGAAAGGTTTATATCAATAGCTTTTTTGACTAAATTATCATTATTTAAAAAAATGCCTTTTTTCAGTCAGATAAAGTTCTAATTATGGATTGAACATGAGACAACTGGGTAAATTTTGATGTGTTTATATAAAGGTGAAGTTAATTTTTATCTAGCTGTTAAAAAGTAAAATTACAGTTATTGAACTAGATATTTCAAAGCTGATTTCTTATCCAGCTTTCCTTCACCTTTATAATCATTTACAGAAAAAAGGAACTAGCACTTTTTTCATCTAATGCCTTAAGATAATAAATTATTAAAGACTCAAAAGCATTTTAAGTACCACTTAAAATAATGAAATTGGCTCTACTTGCCACCATGTTGAACAATAATTTAATTCACTCTATTGATGACTCTGGGCAAAGTTAATGCAAATAAGTAATTACTCTCCTAGATATCCAAACACACTACAAAATACCTCTAACTCCAAGCACAGCTTCTTTTGACAAAACATATATTCATAGTCAAATGTCTAACTTGAAGGGATTTCATTAAAAGAATAAAAATTAAAAGATAAAATAATATAAAATATTTAATTAAAAACATATCTCCACTATTAAAACTACTGTATAGAGATAATTATCATAAAAGTAACTACTAGTAACAATGAATTTTGGAAGGATTAAGATACAATGTGCCTATTGAAAGGGATTGTCACTATATTAACTAGATTAAGCAACTAATATTATAAAAACTCCCCAATCTCAGTGAATTAATATAAAAAGTTTGCTTTTTGCTTATATCACAGTCTACAGTGAGCTAGGTGGCACTGCTCCAAGAAATGATTGAGAATTCCAGACTGTTTCCCTCTTGTGAGCCTACCATCTTGTAGTTTCAAGATAACTCCAGCACCACTGAGCTTTTAAAAGGGGAAAATGAGTAAGGAACTTCAAATACTTGGTATTTAACTGCCTTAGCCCAGAAGTGGATATATATCACTGTCACTCACACCCCATTGGCAAGAAATAGACATATGATCCCACCTACGTACAAAAGGAGAGGCTTGGAAATTTAGTGCCCATTGGCTCAGATGCTTCACTGAAATGATTATATACTGTGGAAGAGGAACTTGAAACTTCAGTGGTTACTTGTCTCTGTAACCATAATCAACCCTCTAAGCATATCTTTCAAACTGTTAAAAAGACAGCTGAGAAGGAAGAGCAGAGTGGCTGACATATGGTAGGCGGTAACAAAGTGGAGAAAATACTATTTATCTATGTCCTGGAGTCTAATGATGGTTTCTAAGGATAATATCTCAAAAAATGCATACAGTCATCCTTCCTTTTGTTTCAACTTAATATAATTGAGAGATTGGCTAATTTTGAAAGTAATGTAGGGCATACCTTTATTAACCATAGAAAATCCATGTCTGGAGAAAGGTACTGTGACCAAGGGCATTAGCTACAAATAGTCAACTTAAGGGGGCAAAAGAATGTTGGGAGTAAGGGTGGTGAATTTATAAGTAAAATCCACCTGTTAAGTCAAAGGTTTGGGGTGCCATAGAGGGTACAGTGTGGTGTGGCCCCACAGATAAATGAGAGTGGGCTTCCCATTTGGGGTTTGTACCTAGTAGACAGTGCCAGTAGTCCAGGCACTTATCCATCATTTCGTACATTAGACAAAATGCAGCTGAGAGAATGGAAAACTTCAGGACAGAGAAGTGTCACTAAAATCCCTTTTACTTAGAGACAAAACACAGCTTCCTTCTCATTTTCTTACAAATACAGTAATTCTATTAAGATTTTTCTTGATATCTGAGGGGTCTCCTTCCTTTCACCATGTCAGCTGTGCTATCTATCTTCTTTTGTTTTGGTAAATAGAGATGGAGATGATGGATAATATACACACGTGTTTAGGGGATTTAAGAAGCTCTTGGGCAAAATTATAGGCATAGAATAAATTATGTAGAATTTATTCAGAATTTTTAAGAAATCAAACTCAACAAAATTAGTAAACATAGCAGGATTTCTGGAATTAACAGAACAAATATGAAGAAAATAATCAATCATGACAATGAAAAATATAAACCTACTTCAGTTAACAATCTTAGAAATCTTCAAGAAAGTGAACAGTCTATGATACATAGTAAAATGCATCATGGAAACTGTACATTCTTAATTATATGTAGATTAAGATTATGATAGTTCATTATAAAACAAAACAGCATTTGAGTTTTAAAATTCACCAGTTGCCGCCCCACGCTGCCCTGCTTTTTTTTTTTTTTTGTCTGAAGAAATGGAAAACAGAAAAGCTTGGAGATTTACCAGGGCTGAGTTCCTTCACAGTCAACAATTGGCTCTTAAACTTGCAAAATATTTGGGGCATGTGTTTTTCTTTGCTTGTTAGTTTTCCCACACTACAGATTTTCTAGATTATGCCTAGCTCATTTCTTCCTCGGCATCCTTATGCATTTCCTCTATGGATCTAATTCCCTGTCTAAATTAGTACACATTTTTTTGAAAAGAAAGAACCAAATCAAAAAGAGAATAAAAATGGCCAACACTGTCTTAGCATTAAGACAAATAATTCTATTATTCTTCATTTCAGTTTTTTCCATTAAATATAATACCAGAGTTGTACAAGAGAACTAATTAAAAAATAAGATATGTCGAGTTTGAGTTTTAAAATCTCAGTTATTTATTTGTTATTGTTTGGTAACAGGTGTATTTGGCTTGGGGCTGTCTGGGGACAAACTGAGACTAGAGGAAGAAGCAGGTGAATCTTTTCAAAGGGGTTTTACTGTTTTTCCTTTGTCCATCCTTGAGAAGTAAAAGTAGATAAAAAAGCCTAGGCTGTATGGGATTAAGGGGAGATCAAGAAGTGAAGTGTGGAGAGAGCCCTGAGAAGGCCCCCTGAGCCTTTAGTGGACTCGATTCACTTAACACTGTGGAATATTGGGCCCTTCAAGAGGCGTAGGGAAAGACAAGTGGTTTTGGGAGCCCAAGCTGGTAAGTAGAGGGCAGAGGTAATCTCCAAAGAATTCTTGTTTCAAAATGGCCCCTGACATTGCTCCATCTGGGAATAGCTTTTTTGAGGTTCCTAATTGTTCTTTGGGTATAGCTTAAAAATATAAGGGAATTTCTAGCAGTGTTGAAGGCTGTCCTAACTTACATGTTTACTAGAATTTCCTCCAGGCAGTCTTAGCCCTCAATGTAAGCTTTACATTGCTTTAATGAAGTACTAATTACAGGATATGCCTATACTTAAGAAACTTCATTACTCACACCCAAGTATGGATTGAGTCAGTACAGAACTTTAGACAACGTTGTTATTCAACAGGTAAGATATTAATAACATTGATTTGTCTTACTTCTAATAAAAAATTATGTAAAATGGAATTTGAAAACTTTTTTTTTTTTGGTTGGATCAGGAGTAGATATTCACTGTTGTCAAGATGAAATGCAAACCCTGTTGCCAAAAAGTGCTACTATGGACGCTTTGGATCTTTGTCTCAAACCAATACTCATGTAACCATATCACAGACCTAAATGAGAACTTTACCTTTTGTAAAGGTAAAGTTTTACAGGGAAATTATAAAATATCTGAAATTTCTAATTTGCTCATTCAACTGTTTATTGTGCACAAACTGTGTACCAAGAAGGGTACACTTCATATAAAGTGAATAAGCAAATTCCCTTTCCTCGTGGAGCTTACCATTTACTGCTTAGTAATACAACTAGTGGGAAAGAGCACCTTTTAAGTTATGCTTCAAGGACATTTGATGTATAAGGCACACAAACATAAGCCTAGTCCTTTATTGTATGAACAGCAAAAGCACCTCCTGCTATAGAGTCTGTACTTTTCTCTAGGGTTTAGGAAAAGGTGATCTTTGACGTTTTCACATTCCTTCTATTGGTATTCCCACATCATGTCCTTGGAAGCCTCTTCCTTCCAATCTGGAATCTATTCTGTTCCACCATATTAACTTAAGTGTGATCATTAAAAGATTAAAGGACAGATACTTCTGGAGCTCTTACATTTTAAAAGTAACTTCTCAAAACAAAAATAAAAATGTTAAACCTTTCAAAATCCTAGGATGTAAAGTAAGATGTTGATTTGACAGGGAGTTCGTGGTTGATATTTTCGGTTTAAGGACCTCCCTTAATTAATTCATCCTAAAATATTAACAGGGTTCTTCTAACAATATTTATTTTGTTTTGATATGATTGAATCTACAACATCAAATCAACATTTTTTTATTGGAACTCTGAAAGATGCCTTTGGCAGTTTTGAAAGACTAGTAGAAACTCTAGCCAGGTAAAATCAAAAAAATCTGAGCTAATGACACTTCATTCTTATTAACAATAAACACATTCTTAAAATGAACACCTTTATTTTCAAGATCCAAGTCCCATTAGTCTTTTTCAAGTTTCTTCTTTGGAAACTTCCTTGAATATTAGGATTTAGTAAGGACTTTAGAAAAAGAAATCCACAGCAGGATGTCTCTGTGGCATTCCAAGTCAAGACTATTTATCAACAGAAATTTCTATTTTTATAAACGTCTGAGATCATGTGAGTTTACCAGAAAGAGTTGTCTATTTATTATAGTGAGGTCTTTCATGTTCTCCCATGACAAGAGCAGGCACAAGACTAATAATTTATCTTTTCATTCTCTGTATTTACTTTGAGAACAGTAACTATTACAGCACTGATTTACACATGTGTCAAAAATGATTTCTGTTAAATATTTACATGTTACGTATACAGAAGCTTTAATTTTTAGAGTACTGGAATAATTTATTAAAATACAGATATATTGGTATTTCTATAATGTAAAACCTCACTAATCCACATTAATTGAAACAAAAACCAGAATGAATTAAACATGTATCAATTTCAGATGTTTAAAGAAAGCTAGCTTTATTACTTCAACATTCATTTATATAGAAGGAGTGCAATTGTTACTGATCAAAGTCCTTCTATAACATAGCTTAGTAGACAAGAAAAGATGAGCTAGAATTAATATCCACCTATAATATGAACATAATTTAAGGAGAATTCTAAAATAATTTTTGTTAGCATTTCAAGTCCTGCTCTGAAAATGTATGTTCTCTCACACACAAAAAATGTGTTTTATCACAGCTATAGTGGCTTTAGGTTTGAGCACGTCTCATCCTGGAATATCATGCATTCTAAAATGTGTAAACTTAATCAGAAAGATTTTTCCATATAGCCAATTATCAATTTTCAAATGGATGTTATTTTAAAATGTTCATAACTGTTATTTGGGACCCTTGAAATTCATATAAAACTAGATTTTATTTATTTGCTTGAATTCCTTGGACAGCATCATTAACTCAAATGTATATGATACATAATACTATTAGATTAATTCTCAAGATTGTATTTATGCACAGGTGAGCTTGCATAGCAATTTATACATATTTCATTGTATTGGAGAAGAAGAGACAGCACAGGCTTTAGGTAAGTATCTTCCTAGGAATAGAGTGCATAGCCCCATTTCCATTGCATATAAATTCCAGAAATACTCTTGAATCAGCATATCCACAAGCCTTCTTCCCCCAGATAAAATTCATGGTGCACTACTCACTTTCTGTCCAGAGTACTTATGTCTTTAATACTTTTTAAGCTTGATTGCAATAATGGCCTCAATTATTAACCTCTCCTTGGATTCTTGCCTTTTGTTAGGTTACTTTGTGGTAGTTCCTCCCACAAAAGGGGCAGAAAATATTTCTCGAGCATGTAACTCTGAGTTTGACTATGTGACTTGCTTTGTCTAATAGAGTTAGGTGGAAGTGGCATGAGGTTTGTTCTGAGTGTAGGTCTCTAGAGACTTAGGGTGCTTCCATGTGCTCTTCTGCATTTCTGCCATCACCACTGGGACATGTCTAAGTTAGTCTGCTGGAGGAAGAGGAGTGCTTCAGTGGAGTCCAGCCTGGTGAGCAGAACAGCCAGCTTGTCCTTGACATAAGCAAACCCAGTCTTTCTATGCAGAGCTGCTTAGCAGACCCCCAGCCGATTTCAGCCATCGGATCGATAAACCCTTATTGTAATATGCTACTGAGATTTTGTAGCTCTCTGATACAACCAGAGAGGAAAAATCATTGCATGGAAAGACGCAAAGTTTTTGCGGCGGTTTCTCAAAACATAGGCCTTCCATTTCCTACATCAGAATCATTTCAGTGTGCTTGTCAGAATGTAGATGTCTAGGTCACACCTCAGACTCACTGAAACAGAATCTTTGGGCCCAGATATCTAAAAATAGATATACCCTAGTAAATATTTAATATCCCAGTAATAATCATGTATATTAAAATGTGAGGAGCAATAGTCTATGGGCTCAATCTCTGGAGATTTTCCTTTACTCCCCTAGATGGTGGCAGCAGAAAATTTCCCAAGACAAGTATCAGTGGGACCTTTCTTGGATGGAGATCTCCTTAAGTTGCTCTTTTTGCACAAGCAGAAAAAGCATAAGACTCACAGAGGAAAACAATCATACATAGACTCCCTGGTCTTTTCATGAATGCATCTATGTCTGTTTTATGCTCAATAAATAAAATGTTTTAGAGTCATGAGGTATTTTTGCATCATAGATAGATTTATTGGCAAAAGCACAGAAGCCAAATGAATGAAGTCCTAGGCTAAAAACTCTCAGTGATCTAAGTTTCTCAATCCCTTTATATCATAAGAAAATTACTTTAGTCTTTTTAATCTCCCCTCCACCTCCACCTACAGAAGATGAGGAAAATCCTAGGTTTTATAACCATACATATAACCTAAAAATAGAGGTAAATTTCCTTCTTTTGGGGGGTTCATAAAACCCATTTGAAATGACTGGCACTAAATATTCATATGACAGATTTGGACACCATAAAAATTCACATTTTATTTTGGACTATAGGCTGTTTAATGTCCTGGATTCAATTTCTAAGTATCATATATTATTGTTCTTTTATATCTTGAAATATTAACAAAATATATTTTATACTTTTAGATTTATGATTAATTAATTTTGGTGTGATGATTAAAATATAAGTGCAAATAACTGGCCATTGTTTTAGCTATTTGTATTAGGGTTCTCTAGAGAAACATAACCAATAGTATATATATATTCTATGAGTATACACACACACACACACACACACACACACACACATATACACATACACACATGAGAGAGAAAGAGAGAGAGGTATACTTTTTAAAAAACAAATTTAGAGTCCAGGCTACTTCCACTTTATGGTTGTGCCTTATTTGATATGTTGCTTGCAAGTTCACTGTACTCATTTTGTAGCACGCTGGTAGAAGGGGACAATCACATGTGTGATTCGCCTTATGTGTGATACCACATGAAAGCAGTGCACATCATTTCTGGTCATGTTTTATTCCCAGAATTCAGTCACAGGGCCACATCTACCTAGAAGGGGGATTGCAAAATAGTCTAATTGTGTGCGCAGGAAGAAACAGACAGGTGAAGGGTTATCCAGATTGCCTAATTTCCTTCTTTACTGGCTGGTACTGAGTGTTTATATGACAGATTTGTACACAACAAAAACTCACATTTTCAATCTAGTTTTGGACTCTGGGCTCCAGAGATCAGGGAATTGCTACTTATTGGCTTATAAAGGCCATATTTGATCACTTTAGTAGTGGAGATTTTATTTAGTGGCACACTAGTAGCAGAGCCTGCAATCTTTTGTGTAGAGGGCCCTGTAGTAAAAATACTACAGACTTTTCAGGTCATAGGATCTCTGTACTACTCAACTCAACAATATGTCACCATAGGTGGATCATTCCCCAAACTCTATTTACCAAAACAGGAGGCGGGCCGGATTTGGTCCATGGGCCACAGTTTGTTGCCTGATGATCTATTTGAAAAATTAATTTACAGATTGCTTACATTGTCTCCTTACAAGGACTATAGTTTTTTTCCAATTGTTATCGTAATTAATTGAATGTAGTTAAAACAGCCTTCATCTTGATATATCCTAACTATATGAATGTATTTTTGAGGGGAATGGTAACTATATATACCTATTATGGCTATCAATATGTTTGTGCTTGAAATGTTTGTCCAATGTGAGGCTAGGGCTTGGAAGAAACTGTAAAAGTGGTGGAGAATTCACAATGTGTTTTAATTTGTATCTTTCAATTGTAAATGGGCAGAATTCCAATTTAAAAATGGTATAAGGGAAAAAGGGCCTTTATTGGCTCACATAACTGAAGAGACCAGAAATAGATCCTCAGGTAGAGCAAGATCCAGATAATTAAACAATATTTTTAGAAATGTATCTCTGTTTATAACTCAGCTAGCTAGCTAGATAGAGAGACTGGGTGGCTTAAATAGTAAAAAATCACTTCTAACAGTTCTGGAGGCCGGGAAGTTTGAGATCAGGGTATAACCATGGTTGGGTTCTGGCAAGGGCCCTCCTTCTGGTTTGCATATGGCTGTCTTCTTGCTGTGCCCTCACAGGGCAGAGAGCAGAGAAAGAGGAAGCAAGCTCCATCCTCTCTTTTCTTACAAGGGAACTAATCCTATTATAAGGATTAATTAATCCTTATTAATAGGCCCTTATAAGGGCTCTTCCCTCCCGATCTAATTACCTCCCAAAGAGCCCAATACCATCACATGGAGGATTAAAGTTTCAACATAGGAATTGTGGGAGGACAAAAACATTTTAGTTCATAGAATGCAGTCTTTCACTTTTAGGTTAATTATATTCAAGTAATTTCAAAAATAGTCTTCAACACCTTTGGGCTTATATATCACTTATTCAGTAAGCTCAGTAAACACATGGGCTTTTTTTCTTTATTATTTTAGCAAAAGTGGTAGTGGTAGACATAACACTCATTGTTTTATCTTCAGTCAAATGCCTTCTTTATACCTGATGGCTGAAAGGAAGAGATAAACTCCTTGGGCAGGCAAGAGTAGCCATTCCCACTCTTTAGAGATATGGAATGGGTTTGCTTTAAAGACAACCATGTAGAGTGAAAGGGAGGTAGGTAAGATTACCCAAAGGAGAATCCAGCTGTCATACCAGAAACCGAAGGAATGAGTAGCAGCTGAGCAAAAACAACCAGCGTTAACCATACACCATAATTTAATGAATTTATTTTTCATAGTTTTTCAAATAAACTTTAGGTGAATATATTTTAAAAGCTTTATATATGAATACTTAGAATGAGGGGATAAGGAAGACTACAAAAAATATTATGAAGGTGAATTCAATCCCTAGGAATACTTATTGTTACCAAATTTGATTCAGTTTAAATCTGACACAGTGCTACTATCCTCAAAGGACACTTATCAAACAACACTGTCCTATAAGACATTGAATGAAAATGATCTAGTTGGAAGATAAAATTACCCTGACAAATGAATAGTTTGAATTTGCAATATGGACATAAAATATGAGAGTCTACACTGCCAAAAATTAATTTTAATTTTAATGAAAATAAAATAAGGATGTATTTAAGAATTAGATTTAAATTTGTTCCAGTGCTTACACATTTCAGATGTTTACATTTATTACTTGCTTGTTAATAAGTGCAGATTTGGAATTAACTGACCAATTTGTTCCTTTCATTTTCTTTCATATTTATAACTATGTGTGCCAAATTTGCCTTCCTAAAATACTATGTAATTCTTTTATTCCACAAGGAAATAACATCCACCATATGGTACAAGTACACATGCATGAAGCCCAGATGTCAATATTTTCAAAACTTCATTTTTAATGAGTGGAGATGAATGGAAACATGAATTACATAATGGCTAGCATTCGACATTATTCAAATTCAGGGGAAAAATTTGAGAATGTACCCTATGATTACAATTGTTGCCCATTTAAAATCATAAAAAACTAGATAGGATAGGATATAGATAAAATTGTTTTGCCTGAAATATATTAAGAAGCATTGTAACCTTGAATTAAGGTAAAAAGTCATCTGCAAATATGCAATATAAAGGCAACATTATTTAACAGAAACATTTGTGATAAGATCTAGAAGCCGCAGCATGAGTCTTCACATGATGTCACTTTAAAAAATAAAAGTTAACGTGATGATGAGTAAAATTAATTCAGGAGATGACAGTCTTGTTCCAATAAGCCTTGGTGAGAAAACACTTGGGGAATTTTGTGAAGTTCTATGCAATAAGAATAATGACAAACAGGTATTCAACCAGAAAAATAGCATCTGTGTCATATAGGGAATGCTTATTAGAAATGGGGACAGTTAAGCCAGAGCAGAGAAGACTTAGAAGAGAGGAAGCATTGCCACAAGCTTGCCATATGGAAGAATCTGTGAAGACAATAGAGCATAAATATCCCATTAACATAAAGTAAACATTTTAACATTGGTGTTGACTCAAAATGGAATGGTTTTTCTCCAAGAGTTGTAAGTTTCCTGCACTGGGGAATTCATGGAGACCGAGAATTGTCAAGAATATGGCAGACAGCAAGTATTCCATAAATGTTTTTGGAATGAATACGTGAAGACAGGGAAGATGATTTAAATTTATTGAGCACCTACTATGTTTCTATTTTAGGAAAATAGTCATATCATTTCTTTAAATAATCTCTTCTACAGCAAATATTGTAATCTTCATTTTACTGATTACATCACTGAAGCTCAGTAAGTGGGGAGTCATAATTCCTCCAAAGGTCTTTTCCACTCCCAAAGCCTTGCATATTCCACCTTTTGGTTTAGTTTTTTAACGATTGTGCAATGCATTGTTTAATACAGAAATTACTGGGCTAGAGGCTGATAAAATGCAGATACATGAGCATGTTACAAACTACAATATATGTTTCAATAAAAAAAAAAACCTATCAATCATGAAACTCTTCTGCTGAGGGGCGACAGAAAGCAAAACAAGATTATTTTAGATAGTGCTAAGGGCTGCAAAGAAAATGTAAAGTAGAGAAGTAAATAGTAGAGATCTTTGCATAAGGTGGTCAGATAAGGACTCTTTGAAGAGGGGAATTATTAGATGATACCTAAATAATGAGAAGGAGCTATGTGGGAGACAGCCAGAGAAAATGAGTTCTAGAATGAAGTAACAGAGCTTGATTATTAAAACATGGTGGGCCGGGCGCGGTGGCTCACGCCTGTAATCTTAGCACTCTGGGAGGCCGAGGCGGGCGGATCGCTCAAGGTCAGGAGTTCAAAACCAGCCTGAGCAAGAGCGAGACCCCGTCTCTACTAATAATAGAAAGAAATTAATTGGCCAACTAAATATATATAGAAAAAAAAAATTGG